>PVJN01008493.1:0-62458 GCA_004026805.1 Lasiurus borealis | reverse complement strand
CATTATATTTTGTGCACATTGGAACTTCATTCTGCAATATAATTAGAACTTTGAATTATGCAATTAATTCATTTATATTTCTTTCCTTTGGCCTTTTCCTAACTTTTGGCATGGCTTTCAATGGTTATTCCCAATATTCTTAGATACTTTTATTGTTATATTCATTTCTATATTTCTATACTTTTTTTACTGTTCTCTATTATATCTTTAATATGTCACTCATTTTTAATTATTTTCAGAAAAAGTCTCATCATTGAGCTGTTGCTCTGTTACTTTTAATTTTGTTTTTGCTCAATAATATCATTCTGCCATAATATTATTGAGTTATTCATTAGAATTATTTGTTTTTTTGAACAATCCTTTTCTGACATGTTCTTCACCTTTTTCATGTTATGTATAATTATGTTGGAGAATATTACAATGTTCAAATATAGTCAAAAATTTAATTTCTTGAAGGTATATAAAGAAGAGAAAAAGAACTGAGAAGTGTTCTTGTCACATTCCTGTTTTTGCTTTAAATACTCTTCCATCAAATATGTTGTTTTCTTAGCAGTGCATTAGTGCCTTTCAGAGGCTGGTGTTCCCAAGGTTGGTGCTACACAAGCAAAGCCATTAAAATCACAAGGTCACTTTGTGTTCCCTGCATGTCTCTGCTTGCCTTCCATTTTTTAAAATATTAGACTGGGTTCCTAAGTTGAAAATAGAAATTGCATTTAAGTATGGTGTTTACCTTTGTACCATTTTCTCTTCTCTACAGAAAAATGTCTGGTATTCTGATTTCATCAAGTTCCTAGGACATTATTTTAATTAATGACATTTTTTGGTGGTCTTTTTTATGAGAAATAGTGATTTCTAGAAAAGTGTTCATTATCTTTTAGGTTACATTAGGTTTTGGTTCATTTTTTTACACACCTTTTTCTATCTTAGTACAACTATTATGTAATTTGGCAAGAATACTCTAGAGCTTAGTTCCTTGAGCTGTTTGTTTTATGGGACATTTTCCTTTTAGATGCAGAGGGTTTTTTTTGTGTGGCTTTTTGTGGGTTTCAAGGAAGACAGATGAAGTAGAAATTACTTTAGGCAACTATATTTTATAGAATTTACAAACACCAACTTTGAAAAAATTTTTCCCCCTAAACTTCATAGTAGAGAGCAACCTATAATAAATAATTGAGAAAAAGTTTAATTTATTCACACGTGTGCACACGAGAAACAAAGCTATGAGTGATTGTACACAGTGATACAATTATACTGTCTTTCTCAAGATAGAAATTCAAAACAAAGTTTAATGCTACTGGGTATCTTCTTAACAAAATTATAGTCAATTTATGATTTGTTGATGCCTAAAAATTATATCTAAAGCCTTTAAATGAAGTAAATATTAAGCATAGCAAATGATTAAATGAGGAAAATACTATTTATGCTGCTATAAATTGTGAAGCTACATTTTTTAGGTATTGACTTCTTCTCATTATGACAAGCTATGTAAGGGATTTGCTTGCCCCAAATTCTGTCTAGTCGCAAAGGTAGACCGGTATTAATTACTGTTACTCAAACACAATAGAGAAACGTATTTCAATGCTTTACATTTGGCAGGTGAATTTTACTAATACATAACTGAATAGTATGAATGGACATACATGTGCTGTAGCATTCTGAATGCAGGTTGTCTATACATCTTCATACCATTAAACACAAGAAATTAATTTAGCATCTCTGACTACTTTGGCATGTCTATACTCTTGATCTTTCCATTTTACTTTCTAACTTTCTCTGTGCTCTATATTTTTGTATAATCTGCTTAAAAGATCATAGGGTATCACTTCAAATATATAATGAACCCACATAACTTGTGACATTGTTTATAAAACAATTTTGTCTAGAAAAATTTCAACCTTGAATAAAAATACTCATCTGTGGAAGTCAGGTTGACCTTGGTGGACAACAATTGACTATGCAGATTGGTTCCATTTTAAACTCATAATCTCCAAATTCCAGTAGATCTTCAACAATGTCCCAGGTCCATCTTTGCTTTTTCTTTCCCTCTCTCCACCCTCTTTTCCTTCTTTGCTTTCTTCCTTTCTTTCTTCTTTTTCTTCACTCCCTTCTCTCCCTCCCTTCTTTCCTTCCTCTTTTCCTCTCCTTCCTCTCTTTCTCATCTTTCTTCGCTTTCTCTCTCACTTTACTATGATTATTTCAAAAGATCTGTAAACACCTAAAACTCCACTCTAAGGAAATAATTTCATTTTCTTACCTAAAAATAACCCTATCTGAATCAAGAAACATTCTTGCACCAGCACAGTCATTTTCCCACCACCACCTCCATCTCCTTCTCTCTCTCTCTCTCTCTCTCTCTCTCTCTCTCTCTCTCTCTCTCTTTTGTACAATATACAATATCACTCTCTTCTCAGGTTGAATCTTTGTCAAAGATAGGTTCTGATTACTATCTTTGTCTCTTTCCCTAGAACTTTACTTTGTTAATTACTTCTTGTTTTCCCTGTATCTTCAGGCTCTTTGCCTCATAAGCTTTTAAGCATGTTCAAATCTATCATCTAAAACAAATAATAAAATAAAACCCCTGAGGTAGAGAAATGCTGGCACATATATAAAATTTTTCTGGAGAACTCTTCATTCATGTGTGTCATAGTGAGGTTCAGATCTATGTTTATAAAACAAAAATAATTAATAATTTTGACATTTATTTCTGTCTGTTTCTCCTCTTGTAGTTTCTCGCTCAGTAAAAGTCACAAACACCTACCAGATAGCTAAGAGATAAAGTGTGGTGTGCTAGGATATGTAATAGGTATATACATTATAAAATGATGGATTAGTACAATATAATGAATTGTGGAGTAAAAAATGATATTTTAGCTTAAAAAGAAATTCATTATAAAAATAGAAAAAAATTTAACTAAATTACCATGCTATTGCTAAAGATATATCCTTCCACATGCATAAGTATTTTATGATTAAACAATTCATAAATTTACTACTCAAGTAATTTCTCTATGTATAGAATTATTTGCATATGTAACTTTAAAATATTCTATATTTTAAAATGTTATAATGTCACATATGCTATTTTCTATATAATCTTAAAATATAAACTTTTATTTGGTTATTATTTCTAAATATTATAATATATAAAACATGCCAGAAAAAGTTAACAAAAAGTAAGTCAGAATGCAAGTTGTAACAAAAATAAATACATAAATTTATAAAAATTCCAAGTAGAAGTATTGCCACTTATAAAAGCTTATAAAAAATAAGCTTTATAAACTTACCTTGTATGTGAACCAGAATGTTTGTATAAATAATATGCTGATTGAGGAGAAGAATAACTTTCCTTTGGAGCTGATTATTTTTTAAACAATACATTTTAAATGAATTTCTCTTACCATTATTGCTCTCCCATTGTTAAGAAACTGGTGTAATTACCTATTGAAAATGCGTTAACAAATTGATTGGTGTGCATATTGAAAGGATTTGACAGAGTATGAGGAGCAATGTGCCTGTTTTTATGGACTAAATAAATTTAATGAATCGACTAAAATTTTAAAACCTGAGGTTAGCTTGCAATTGAGTAAGTGATCAATTAAAAAATAAACTCAAATTTAATATAGTCAATACTGACAGCATCAACTTCTAACAGCTGTTGAATTGTTGATGAGATAAATTAATGTTATTTCCAAATGCAAAGCAATACATTATTTAAAAAAAAGACTTTGAAATAAATGTTTGCAATTTCATATATTTTTAAAATAAAAAGTTATAAGAAAGAAACTTACAAATAACACAGGGTCCAGAAAACTAATTTTGCCTGTAGTATGTAGACAATCAGAGGCCTATGTTTTTGTTTATTGGTTTTCTTGAATAGTTGGTATACAACAAAGATTACAGGCATACAGTTTTCATTTTTAAACCAAAGTTAAATCTTGGGTTTCTATAAGAGCAGGCAATCAGAATTTAGTCAGTTTGTAAGTTAGAGTCAATCAAACATTATTGAATATTTTGCTTTTCACATGGATATAAAAATGAATTTAAAACATTCTTAACTTGCATAATCTAATGAATGCAAACAGATGTTATCTATAATAATTAGTGAAAGTTACAAAGAAATTGGATTGAATGAGGGAAAGTGCTATCTTTAGGAAGAAAATGAGAAAAATGCATTTCAGGAAAATTCATGCACATGTCTGAAGGAACATAAACATGATTGAATATGACATATTTGGAAAGTATTGAGTAGTTAAGATTGGCCAAGAAGCAGGATGTGGCCATTCTAGTAGATAAAACAGTAAAATAGTTAGCTTAGACAATTGTTGAAGACACTGGTATAACTTCAATCTATAAGAAATCACAAGGCAGGGAACATTTAGTAATCAAGAGAGTAAAGAAATGATCCAGCTTTTATTTTAGTTTATGTTTTAGAGAAATAATAATATTAAAAATGTTATTTGGATGGAAAGACTATATAAGCAAGTAAATAATTATAAAAGGGCAAGCAAATAGTTCTGAGGATTTTCACTAAGACCTGAAGTTTGAGATGGATAGAAGGGATTTTAACAAATATTAAAGTTATATTTCTCTTGTCATCAATATTTTTCCTTTGTGTTTTATGAGTGCTATATTTAACCCATGCCAACTGTAGACAGCAGTGAATTTGAATGAAGTATATTTTCAAAATTATAAATAACTAGAGGCCTGATGCACAAAATTTGTGCAAAGTGGGGTGTGTCCATCAGCCCAGCCTGTATCCTCTCCAATCTGGAACGCCTCAAGAAACGTCCAACTGCCTGTTTAGGCCTAATCTCTCTCACAATCCAGGACTGCTGGCTCCCAACTGCTCACCTGCCTGCCTTCCTGATTGCCCCTGACTGCTTCTGCCTGATCATCTCCTAACCACTCCCCTGCCAGCCTGAATGATACCTAATTGCTCCCATGCCAGCCTGTTACCCTTAACTACCCTTCCCTGTAGGCCTGGTCCCCCCCAACTGCCCTTCCCTTCAGGCTTGATCACCCCTAACTTCCCTCCATTGCAGGCCTGGTCTCTCCCAACTGCTCTGCCTTGCTGGCCTGATTGCCCACAACTGCCCTCCTTTGTAGACCTGGTCCCTCCCAACTGTCCTCCCCTGCTGGCCATCTTATAGTGGCCATCTTCTGTATATATAGGGCAGTCATCTTTGACCACATGGGAGCAGCCATCTTGTGTGTTGGAGTAAAGTCAATTTGCATATTATTATTTTATTAGATAGGATTAGACAGGATAGAGGCCTGGTGCAAAGGTGGGGGCGAGTTGGTTTGCCCTGAAGGGTATTCTGTATCAGGGTGGGGTTCCCTTGAGGTGTGGGACAGCCTGGGGAAGGGGCCTGTGGTGGTTTTCAGGCCAGCATGCCCCTTGGCAACTCAAGCAGAGGCCCTGGTATCTGGGATTTATTTACCTTCTACAATTGAAACTTTGGAGTCTGAGTGGAGGAGGCCAAGGCAGGTCAGAGCTGGAGAAGCTTGGCTTCCTCCATCGCTGGGGGCAACTGAAGCCTCCTACTCTCTCTAGATCCACCATTTTTACTGGGATTTATTTATCTTCTATAATTGAAATTTTGTAGCCGTTAGTGGAGGCCTGGGCAAGCCAAGATGTGCTGAAAGCTTGGCTTTCTCCATTACCAGAGAAACCCAAGCCTCCTGCTTTCTTTGTGGCAGCAGCCATCTTGGTTGGATTAATTTGTATACTCACTCTTTATTGGCTGTGGGCTTGACTTGTGGGTATAATAGAATAATGGTTAATTTACATATTACACTTTTATTAGATATGATAAAGTCCATTTCAAACCAAATGCCCTTTTAAGTATGTCAATTATTGAGGCAGCTGCATCATTGGCTTAAATTATTTATATATGTTCTTTTTATTTGTCCTAGTCCTATGTGAATCTTTTATATGAAAGTAAAAGTTCCACAGACATCATTGCCTTTCACAGAGTCTGCTTACTCTGGGCATCAGAAGTGGAAAGGAAACAGTTGCTCTGAATCTCCATCTGTCTAACATTCTAAAGGGAGTCAAACCAAATAGGCCTTATGATATTAAGATGTCAATAGAATGCTTAGCACATTTCTTCACCCTCACCAAAGTATGCAAATTATCTCCAATTCACTGCCAGACAAGTTCATCACATTTCTAGGAGACAAATTATTCATGATATACAATTCTTATAATATACATTTCTTCATTACAGCATCACTAGAGCTAAGTGAATAGTTTCTATTCTCACCTCTCCATATTTCTCATCCTTATTTATCCATAGCCAGTTTATGGTGTTATTAATTAGCCTGTTTCTCTGCTCTGGGCTGTCACTTCCTGATATTAAAGCCTTCTTTGCAATTAATAGGAAATACTCATGTTCTGTTTTTGTCCTCATATAAAATTTAGAGATCCAATCTTTATCAAAGATTTGACTTTCTTTGTCCTTTGCCCTATGTCTTCTTCTTAGTCAGGAACTACACCCACTTCTTTTACCCCTGAGGTCCTGGACATGGATTCTGGTTACACCCAGTGGGGAACTGCTATCTGTTAGGCTCAGGATTCTGGCTTCTCTGAGATGAGTGAGGACTACACTTAGTTCATCTTCTGGCTTTCAATTGAGTATCAAGTTAAAATGATTTTGCTGTTACTTTAATACATGAGACTCATTCAAAATCCCATGAAAGGCTGAAACCAATGTTTTGATCTGCTACCTCTCCTGTGGCTTTGCTGTTTCTGCAGTTTATAAACAGTATTTTGAGAACTCTTTGCATATCCATAGTAAAGAAATACATGCATCTGAAGAACAATGACAAAACAAGTCCAATTAATGATGTAACAGAAATATAAAAAAATCATATAAGAATAGCATAAAATTGAACCGGGATTGTTGCAGAGTATTCAGACAAAGGCTTTACATCACTAGGAACAAAGCTAATAATATCTAGAAATAAGAGGACATTGAAATGCTATTTGGCTTGCTGTTTGGAGTACATTATTCAAACTGACAGCAATTATGTCTTGGTTTTACTTTCAATGTTTTCTCCAAGATGTTCAAATATAAAGATATATAATGGCTCATTAGTCACTATTATGTTATTTTTTTCAACCTAATTATGTGCATATGTAACTCCATTTGACACTATAAAAAATAAATCTTTATTTTCAAAATCAACAAACTTTTTAAAAATCATCCCTGCATTATGTCAAAAACTTCAGCATATATGTTAAAATTTGAAATGTTCCTGTACCTATATAATTGAAAATATCACAATGAATTTTATACTATAAAAATAAAATAAAGATATTCTCACTTAATACTGTTAATATCTCTTAAATATGGAGACTTGTCTAAGCAAATACAAAATACATGTAATATTTACATATTTAAAGAGTGAAAAGGCTTTGAATCTTCCAAGATTAAAATTCAGAACATTTTAGAATATATCTCTCAATTATAGTTAATCACACATTAAAATTTCAAGTTACTTAAAAATAAGACTCTAAACTAGAGCCTTAAGTATTATGAGTTGGGTAATATTCACTAGTATAACTAAATATTGCAATGATACATACACAGATCAGAAGGAAAAACAAATACAGAAAAATATATCTTTATTTACTTACTGATGAAAATAGCTAGAGTAGCCAATCAACTTGAATCATGTGTAGATGGTGCTCCCAAAATATTTGTGGACTATTTGTGCATAGATAATGATAGAAGAACTGTTATGTGTGACCAAAAGTTTCATCCTGTCCTTGGAAAGGCAAGCACTATAAATATTGTTTATTTGTTTGCTTAAATGTTATGGTGGTATTATCTAATGTTATGGTTGTCAAATTGCAGATCTAGACTCAGTAGATCCTGAATTCAGTATAGTGGTTTGTGTATAGTATGTTAACCCAAAATAAAATAGATTAAAATGGGATAAAGTAGGAAGAAACAAAGTTATTTCAAATATTTAGAATAAGTATAGTTCACAGAAGTTTAACTTCCATTTTATATGTGCATAAGCTAGGCTAGTAAAAGCCAGCATGGCCATAATAGCTGTTTATGTTTGGCACCATAATTGATCATTCAGTTCTGATGCTGGATTCCATGCCAAAGGTAATGGTAAATGTTTTCATTACCAATCTTGAATATGATTTATATCATTTTCACATTTATATGCCAAATAAATTCCTTTCTGTTATTCAGAATCAAAATGTTAAAGCAGACCTGTGACTGCAAATGCATTTTTTATGACAATGGATGGAGGCAGTAGATTTTGTTAAACATATTGTACTAACAAATGACACCAGCTAGTAAAGTTATTTTGATTAAAATAATTAACAAAAATTATAATAATTTAAAATGCAGATTTCCACTTTAATCACCTAGATGACATATTCCAGAGAATATGTAATACTGTTTTTTTTTAATTATAGCTTTTTATCATTTTCTTCAAGTTGAGTTCAACCTCAAAACTCTTTGAGAGTCCAATATTTCTCTTTTCTAGTAATGTATAAGGACATAAACTATGTAACTTATGAATAAATAAAAATGAGTGACCAAAAATATTATTATCTCTATTGTACCTGTATTCAAAGACATTACTAAATAGTTATAATACAAATCAGATCCTCATACAAAGTAAATCCACTGTGGATAGGAAGTGGATATTGCCAACTAGGGTACATGATTGTGGATGGATAAGAACAAAACCGAATAATGTTCTTGCCAGAAGAAAAAGCAGCCCAATCTATCTTGTTCTGTTCTGCTCACAACATTGTGTAATAATTCTATGCTCTCCCCACACTGAAAGGTAGAGATTCTTATATATACTCAACATTTATGATTCCCTTTTCCCTGTTGTAATTCTTAGCCTCAGCACCTTACTGGTATCAAAATATTACCTTATCTGTGGAAGGAACATATAAATGTTAGAATATTATGCATAATATTATAAATCTTATTCCTAATAAAATTAAAGTATATTTTAGAAAAAGCATCCTAATCAATTATTAAGTGAAACAACAATTTTAAATTATAAGTCAGCTAGAGGACTAGTGCACGAATTCATGCATGGGTGGGGTCCCACAACCTGACTGGAGATCAGAGCCCAATCAGGGCTCTCTCCCACCCCAATTGGGCCTGGGGCCAATCAGAGCAGGCAGGTCTGGTGGAAGGGCCACAGGAGGTTGACTGTGGGAGCGCACTGAACACCAGGTGGCAGCTCATACATTGAGTGTCTGTTCCCTGGAGGTCACTATACAGCATAGCCACTGGTCAACTGACATATTTATGTATGTCATTGTTTATTACAATGGCATCCCCAAAATACCTGAGAACCCTTTGGAAATGAACAACATTTCTCCTACACTGTTTATCTCCTACACTATTTTGAAACCAAGTAGGCCTTTGCAGACTAGAGACAGTCTCCAAAGAAATATTACTCATTATGTATTTACAGTTATTGGATTAAAACTTTGTAATGTGCTATGTTCAATTAATAATAATACAGAGCAGGTTGAGCTATGAAATACATTGTGCTTTTTAAAAGGCTCTAATATTGGAAAAGACAAGCAGTTTGTCCTAATGAATGCATCTAATTGGTACACTTTATTATAAAACACTGGAGCAGCATTTTTCAAGAGGCAGTTCTATTTGCAACAGGCTGTCTTCAGCATGTCAGGGTGTAATAAATGTGCTGCAGACTAGAACTGCTGATTAGCATTTCTGGAATCACAGGAAGTTAGGAAAAGCTGTTGGCAATTAAAGAAAGACCTCTTTTAGCAGCCTTCAGAAAGAGAGCTGCAATCCAATGACCTATGGTTTTTATTCAGTGTAACTAATTTCAGGAAGATTTTCTATAATGTATTTGGTCACATATGTGATGAAAAAGGAAGAAAAATGTGAATGAGAAAATTATGACGTACTGTTGTAGTGCACTGATATTTTTGTGTTTCTCACATAGGTATGTTTGAAATGTCTAGAACAAGGGGAATATCTCCACTAATTATATGAAACTAAACTTTGAACTTTTTTAATTTATATTTCTCAACAACTCAGAGTCAATAATGAATGTGAACCAGCACTAGTGAAAGAAAATGCACTAGATAAGATTTCAGCAGCATCGTTAGTGATGACAAGGCCAAACCAAACGTCACTTATGAAATTCAGTTTGAATAGCACACTAAAAGAAAAAAGGTCTTCATTTTTTCTAATAGACAACATAATAAAATGCAACCTTAACACAAAACTTTTGAGACACCAGGTAGTTATGATATTTAATATTTAGAATATTAAAATAATCCAATTAATAATAATTTTCCATATATAAAATGTGAGCAAAGACACAAATATTATATTGTTACATAATAATATCCATGGTGTTTGGCCTACTAGCATATTATGCTTTGAAATCTCATCTATCAACTATTTCTAAAAGTAGTCTCATAATTACTCTATTTCTATTCTTAATTTAAATAAAATTTTTTCACACAATTGTCCTGTCCAGTTTGGATAGAGTTTCAGCCTACAGACTGAAGTACTGGGATTCAAATCTAGTCAAGGGCACTTTCCTTGGTTGCAGGCTTGATCCCTGTCCCCTGCTCAGGGGCATGCAGGGACATCTCTCCCTCCCTTCCACTATGTCTAAAACTCAATTAAAAAATAACCTGAAGTGAGGATTAACAAACTGAAAAAAATTCACACAATGTATTTAAAAGTGGAATTCCTTGAATTTTTAAGACTGAAGCAAATGTGTAAATATTTCTATATTAAGAAAGGAAATTACTTTTACTGCAGTCTTCTGAATTAACAACTATGGTAACTTAAAATGCAGTGCATCTGGTATGCCAAAAAAAATGAACTGAATTATGGATGAATAATGTGCTATAAAGAGAACAAAAATAATCCTAAATAGTTAAAAACAAAAACAAGAAAAAAGAAGAAAGGAAAACAAAAACAAAAAAACCTGAAGCATCTTCAAGGTAATTCAAAGGGATAGTACCTGGTTTGTTTGTTTTTCTTGTGCTAAACAGTCAAGATCAATCTCATATACAGTGGAATTTAGAAAGTCATTGCAAGCTATTGTTAAGGGAAAAACATTGTTAGAGAAATACTGAGAAGACTTCACAGTGAGAAATAAATTAGCAACCAGTGTCTCAACAGAAACTTTGAAGCAAGAAGGCATGTTTATATTTCATAGGAGTGTTATTCACAATAACCAGAAGTTAGAAACAACTTGTGTACATCAACACATAAATGGACAAACAAAATGTGGTATAAATTTATAATAGAATATTATTTAGCTATGAAAAGTAACAAAATGTAGATAAATGCTACCACATATTGGATCTTAAAAACATTATTCTTAATGAAATAAGTCAGACATAAAAGGACAAATATTGCATGATTTCACTTATAATAAGTATTTATAATAAACAAGTTCATAGAGACAGAAAGCAAAATGGAGATAATTGGGGGCCCAGAGTGAGGAGAATGGGAAGTATTGTTAAATGAGCATAGAGTTTTGTTAAGGATGTTGAAAATGTTTTAGAGTTTAAGGAATGGCCATGGCTATACAAATTTTCAAATGTATTTAATACTACTGAATTGCATACTTTCTGATAGTTAAAATTCTAAATATCATTTATTGCATGTATAGTTTACCACAAAAAATTTAGAAATCTATAAAAATAAATGCTGGCATTTTTAGGACACTGATCAAGTTACTTACTTATATAATTGCCTTAGTTTATAACTATTTTACTAGAGGAATAGTAATTTGTGCACTGGGGGGATGTCCCTCAGCCCAGCCTACACCCTCTCCAATCTGGGACCCCTTGGGGGATGTCTGACTGCAGTTTCAGGCCTGATCACACAGGCAGTCACACATCCCTCTCACAATCCTGGACTGCTGTTCCCCAAACACTCGCCTACCTGCCAGCCTGATCACCCCCTACCACTCCCCTACCTGGCTGGTCAATGCCTAACTGCTTCCCCTGCCAGTCTGGTCCCCTGACCCAACTGCCTCCCCTGCAGGCCTGGTTTCCCCAAATGTCCTTCTATACCAGCCCAGTCATCCCGAACTGTCCTCCCCTGCTGGTTTGATTGCCCACAACTACCCTCCCCTGCCAGCTATCTTGTGGCAGCCATCTTTGGCCACATGGGGGGTGGCCATCATGTGTGATGGTATGAGGGTCAATTTGCATATTAACTATCTATAATATATGAAACTGTAAATAGTAACAGATGTGCTTATTATTCATATATGTACATATGTATGTATCTATTTTACATAAAATTTTATTACAAAACAATGATAATTACTTTAAGGTAATATAACTAAAGTAACTAAAATTATAAAAAGTCATTCTTTTTTTTTTTTTACTTGTGTAGGTCATTTCATTAATCCACTTGGAGACAAATAAAAGTTAGGTCTCTTCAGAATAAATGATCTCCCCCCACTTGACCCCTTCCCCCTAAGGTTTTTGCCATGCACTCTAATTTTAGAATATTTGTAATAAATAAAAGTTGCATCTCCTCTTCATAAAACATTGTATATCCCCTCCTAAACACACACACACACACACACACACACACACACACACACACACACACACAGAGTCACATAGTGTTGTAAGGAGCTATTATGATATTGAATCTTCTGTATGTCCTATCTACGGAATAAGGCTCAGGAACTTTTAAGTGATCCTCTCACAAAAACCATGAGGCTCTGGTAAAGACATATGATACTTAAAAGTCACTCAATTCCCAGCACAGAAGGTAGCTGTATACTACTTTCTTCTCCGCTGAAAGCGTGATTCACAATGACACATTCCAACACTTTGAGAATGAAACTCTATTTGGTTGTACCATCCATTCACTTACTATCATTTTCTATTTAAAAGAAATAACACAGGGGAGGAGGGAATAAGATTACTTTATGGGAATTTTACTGGATTTTGAAATAGACAAATGTTTCATCATGTATTTTAAAATAATATATTTGTATAGCCCATGTCATTCAAATTCTTCTCACCACTTCCTTCAATATTACATAATAATCATTAAAATTTGTCATTTTAATATTCATTCTAAACACATTATATGGTTCTTGCATAACTTCTTAAATAGAATTAGCCATAATTATCTTACAATAACTCTCCCTCTATTCTTCACAGATGTCAGTCAGATTTATCAACTGTAGCCTTACTATCATCTAAACTTTATTGCCATAACTGCAAATATCTAAGGTTGTCTCACAGTACAAAGTCATTAACACTAACTGCTCATGAAATTCAGTGCCTTTTAGAACCTAATGGACTTGCAAACATTTCTCAGGAGCTAAAAAGCTTCTCCCACCAGTGTGTTTCATGTTCACTTACTTGTTTCTCCTACACACTCATTTATTTTATCACTGAGGTTGCAAACATAGTGCTGCTCAGTTATTTATTCATCATAAACCATCTACTCATGCTTACGAATATCAAATCATAATAGAAACTATAATACATGACTGCTTATAATAGACTTATTAAAAAGGTTGTTACATTCTTATTATTGTTCAATATTGACATCAACAAAGTGAATGACAATAAAATGATTGTTTCAGAATATGTAATAAAAAGACACAAAAGAACACAATAAAATGTTATTATGCACCATAAGGAAAATAAATAGTTTTAGGAATGAAACAGTTGAATCATTAGAAATGTTGTGAAAAGGATTTCCAAGTCTTTTGTGGCCAAAATACATTATCAGATAAAACCATGACATAAAAGTTATATTGACAATAAAGTTAGCTCATTGCAAAACTTGAAATCATATAAAAGTTCAGAAAACTAGAGAAAAATATATTTAAATTTCTATCAGACACATACAAATGCATATTGTTATTTTTTTCTCATACCAAAAATACTGCATTTGATGTTTCTGTTGCTAAAATAGTATTGAGACAAAAGTGAATTGTTTAGATTTGTAAATGATTCACAATTATAAAACTTGGAAGGGAATGATTAATGATAATATGGGGTGAGGGAAAAGCAGATTTACAGTTGTTTGTGTGAAAAATAATGCAATAGCAATAGTAATACAATAATAAACTCTTTTCCATACTCACAACTAAAAACCTGCTTTTGCCTTACCCTGTATATCAATAGGAAATGGAGATCTTATATATTTTAGCCATTAATCATGAGTGGTAATTGAAAAGAAGGATCAATGGCAGTCTAAGGGAATGCCAGACAGTCTAGACAAGCTGACACTTAAAACCTGACATCAAATGTATATAATATAAACTGGGATGATGTGGAGTCACTAGGCAAGGCACAACAAAAAGAATTAGAAATGTAAAATTGATATAATGCAATGCCAATCTTAACATAAACCACTTTGTAAATCCTATGTAGAAGAGAAAAACGATTTTTCCTTTAACCTTCTGATTATTTTAACTGAGACCTTGTAAGATAAATTAATTAAAGAAAAAACAAAGTTTAATATGTATACCTCATGTGTACATAAGAAATGCCTAAGTAAAAATGAGTAACTCCCAAAACTGACTTGGAATTCTGAATCAAATATGATCTTAACTAGAGGCCCAGTGCACAAAATTCGTGGATGCAGGGGTGTCCCTTAGCCCAGCCTACATCCTCTCCAATGTGGGACCCCTCGAGGGATGTCTGACTGCCCATTTAGGCCTGATCCTGGAGTCAGGCCTAAATGGTAGTTGGACATCTCTCTCACAATTCAGGAATGCTGGCTCTCAATAGCTTGTATGCCTGCCTGACTGCCTGCCTGATTGCCCCTAACCACTTCTGCCTGCCAGCCTGATCAGGCCCTAACCACTCCCCTGCCAGCCTGGTTGCCCGTAATTGCCCTCCCCTGCAGGCCTGGTTCTAGGAATAAACGTTAAGAAACTAGAAACACCACCGATCAGAAAGGATCTCTGCACCCCTATTTTCATAGCAGCACAATTCACCATAGCTAAGATTTGGAAACAGCCTAAGTGCCCATCAGCACATGAATGAATTAGAAAACTATGGTACAGCTATACAACGGAATACTTATGCTGCTATAAAAAAGAAGGAATTCTTGCCGAGACTGGTTTGGCTCAGTGGATAGAGTATCGGCCTGCGAACTGAAAGGTCCCATGTTCAATTCCGGTTGGGATCATGTATCTTGCTTGCGGGCAGATCTCCAGTGTGGGGTGTGCGGGAGGCGGCTGATCGATGTCTCTCTCTCATTGATGTTTCTGACTTTCTATTCCTCTCCTTTCCTCTCTATGAAAAAATCAATAAAATATATTTAAAAAAAAAAGAAGGAATCCTTACCATTTGCAGCCATATAGATGGACCTGAAAAGCATTATGTTAAGTGAAATAAGCCAGGCAATGAAATAAAAATACCACATGATCTCACTCACTTATGGAAAATAAAGAACATTATAACCTGATGAATAAAAAGATATATACAGAGGCAGCAAAGCACTGAATAGACTGTCAAATTATAGTGGGAAGGCTGGGGAGGGAGGAAAATAGATCAACCAAAGAACTTGTATGCATGCATATAACCACACCAATGGATACAAGACACTGTGGGGGTGGGATGAGGGCATGTGACAGGGGGAAGGTCAATTGGGGAAAAAAAGCAGATATATGTACTAATATATGTAATATTTTAAACAATAAAAATATTTAAAAATAAAATAAAATGAGCCTATGTTGGACTTTCCTGCAACATAGTCTCATAGTCACTCAAGCATGTTTGATTTAAAATTAAAATTAGTCTTGAAGAGAATTATTACTTGATTACTGTTACAAAATTATTTTATTCATCTTACCACCACCTCTCAGATTCAACTACTTAAATTGCCGTAAGACCTCATGTAAATTTGTTTATAGATAACTCCACATTCAGAATAGTTAATTTTAAAAAATAAGGAGAGTCTGTGTATTGGCCTATAACTTTGTGATCTAGGCATCCATTAGAAATACAATTTTGAAAAAGATTTTGGCCAATATAAGTAAATTCTATTTAAATTAAACATAGTCAAAATTTCATATAACATAACCTTCAACTCAAGAAGGTAATCTGGATTTATGGGTAGCAAATATATGTAAAATACAAAAGGTTTTCCCATTGAACAAACAGAAAAAATATCTATTTTCAATTTACTTGAAAAAAAATCTTTTCCATAGAAGATACCAATATTCGTCAGTTTCATATATATTGAATATTTTCTTCTGTCTCAAAATTTGAATATAGTCAACATTACCACATTGTTTAGAGTATAGGTTATATTAGTGACTTAAAAAGGGCTTTGAAGTTTGAACAATTTGGATTAAGTTTTAATTATTCCACAGGTTAATAATAAATTCCGGGAAAAAATAAAGATAAACTGAAAATTGCTTAAGAGCTTCATATAGGCAGATGTTCAGTAAAAAGCATGCGGTGTTACTTTTTTAAAACATATTTAAATTAAAAAAGTTATTTCATTAAATAAAATAAAATTTAAAATTAAAAGAAAAAACACAAAGAAAACTCACATGGTTATTTATTCTAAGTTCTCAAATTTGACCCTTTTTTTCCATTTAGAATAAGACCTAGGTGCAGATATTTACTTTCAAGCTAAATGATTTTAAAAGAGAAAATATTATGGTAAAATTTTTATAAGTAAAAATGAGAAAAGCAAATGAAAACTGATCAAATTTTTAGTATTTGATTAACTATTTTAATAATACTTTATGCAGAAGACAACATAAGAATTAATTAGTAGTTTATAGCACCTATGGGTTTTAATGCTGAATTTGGGGAATTCTGTCTTGTCATCTAATTCTTCCTCATATAAACATAGGTAATAAATCAAAGTCAATTTCCTTATTTCAAATGTAAGGAAAAAGGAGAAAAGACAATGATGTATAAGAAGATTACTTGTGCCGTAGCTGGTTTGGCTTAGTGAATAGAGCATAGGTCTGTAACTGAAACATCCTGGGTTCAATTCTGGTCAAGGGCAGGTACCTTATTGCAGGGTCCCTAGTCCTGGTTGGGGTGCCTACAGGAGGCAACTAATCAATGTGTGTCTCTCACATCAATGTTTCTCTCTTTCTCCCTCTTCCGTCTAACTCTTTCTAAAAATCAACAGAAAAATATCAATTGCATGAGGATTAACAAAAAATATAAGATTACTTATAAATGTAATACTGTAGTACATAACTAGTGACTATTTTAACTAATTTATATGATCAATGAGGAGTAATAGTAATATGCCAGACAAAGATTATTTTTATTTTATTTTTCCCTACATTTTTTATTGTGTTACATGTATACATATCTCCCCATTGCCCCCCCTCCCTCCCAGGTATACCCCAACCCCCTAATGTCTATGTTCATTGGTTATGATTATATTCATAGATGCACGTCCTTTGATCGATTTATCTACCCCACCTCTCCTTAATCTTCCTGCTATAATATCACAGTCTGTTTGATGCTTTACTGCCCCTGTATCTATCCTTTTGTTCATCAGTTTACAGTGTTCTTTATTATCCACAAATGAGTGAGATCATGTGGTGCTTCTCCTTCATTGACTGGCTTATATCACTAAGCATAAGGCTCTCCAGTTCCATCCAGGTTGCTGCAAATGGTAAGAGTTTCTTCTTTTTAATGGCTGCATAGAATTCCATTGTGTAGATGTACTATAGCTTTCTGATCCACTCATCTGCTGACGGGCACCTAGGCTGTTTCCAAAGTATAGCAATTGTAAATTGTGCTGATATAAACATAGGGGTGCATAAATCATTTCTGATTACTGTTTGTAATTTCTTAGGATAAATTCCTAAGAGTGGAATTGCTGAGTCAAATGGGAGATCCATTTTTAGTTTTTTAACAAAACTCCATACTATTCTCCACAGTGGCTGCACCAGTCTGCATTCCCATCAACAGTGCACAAGGGTTCCTTTTTCTCCGCATCCTACCCAACACTTGTCCTTTGTTGATTTGTTGATGATAGCCATTCTGACAGGTGTAAGATGGTAATGCATTGTCGTTTTGATTTGCATCTCTTGGATAATTAGTGATTTTGAACATGTTTTCATGTCTCTTGCCCTTCCTTCTGTCATCTTTCAAAAAGGTTCTATTTAGGTCCGTTGCCCATTTTTTTTTATTGGATCATTTCTCATTCTTTTATTAAGTTAAATAACTTGGCTGTAGATGTTGGAAATTAAACCTTTATCAGTGATAACATTGGAAAATATGTTCTCCCATACAGTGGTCTTTCTTGTTGTTTTGTTGATGGTTCCTGTTGCTGTACAAAAGCTTTTTATTTTGATGTAGTTCTGATTGTTTATTTTCTCTTTAGCTTCCATTGCCTTTGGAGCAGTATCAGTGAAGAAGATCTTTTGGCATATGTCTGAGATTGTGCTGCCTGTGGATTCCCCTAGTATTTTTATGGTTTCCCTTCTAATGTTTAAGTCCTGTATCCATTTTGAGTTTATTTTTGTATTTGGTGTAAGTTGGGGGTCCAGTTTCATTTTTTTTTTGCATCTATCTGTCCAATTATCCCAATACCATTTGTTGAAGAGGCTATCTTGACTCCATTGTATGTTCATGCCTCCTTTGTCACATATTAGTTGACCATAGTTGTTTGGGTGGATATCTGGGTACTCTATTCTATTTCATTGGTCTATATGTCTGTTCTTGTGCCAGTACCAGGCTGTTTTGAGAACAGTTGCTTTGTAATATAGCTTGAAATCTGGTATTGAGATCCCACCTATTTTATTCTTCTTTCTCAGAATTGCTGTGGCTATTCCTGGTCTTCTTTTGTTCCAGATAAATCTATGAAGAATTCTTTCTAGGTCTGTGAAGTATGTCATTGGTATTTTAATGGGTAGTGCATTAAATCTATAGATTGCTTTGGGTAGTATGGACATTTTAATGATGTTGATTCTCCCAATCCATGAGCATGGTATGCTCTTCCATCTGTTAACATCTTCCTCTATCTCATTTTTCAGTGTCCTGTAGTCCTCTACATATAGGTCTTTTACCTCTTTAGTTAGGTTTTCCTAGGTATCTTAATATTTTTGGTGTGATGGTAAATAGGATTGCTTTTTGAGTCTCTCTTTCTGTAATTTCACTATTAGTGTACAGAAATGCCATAGATTTCTTAGCATTAACTTTGTATCCTGCTATATTGCCGAATTCATTTATTAATTCAATTAGTTTGGGGATGGAATACTTCGGTTTTTTTAGGTACAGTATCATGTCATCTGCAAATAAGGACAGCTTTACTTCTTCTTTTCCAATTTGGATGCCTTTTATTTATTCTTCTTGTCTAATTGCAATGGCTAATACTTCCAGTACTATGTCGAACAGGAGAGGTGGAGTGGACATCCCTGTCTTGTTCCTATTCTTAGGGGAAATGGTTTTAGTTTTTACCCTTTGTGTATGATGTTAGCTGTGGGTTTATTATATATGCCTTTTATGATGTTGAAGTATGATCCTTCTATTCCCACTTTGCTGAGAGTTTTTATCAAGAAGGAGTGTTGGATTTTGTCAAATGCTTTTTCTGCATCAATTGATATAACTATGCGATTTTTATCTCTCAATTTGTTTATGTGATGTATCACATTTATTGATTTTCGGATATTGTACCATCCCTGCATTCCTAGGATAAATCCTACTTGGTCATAGTGTATGATCTTTCTGATGTACTGCTGGATCTGATTTGCTAGAATTTTGTTGAGGATTTTGGCATCCATGTTCTTGAGAGATATTGGCCTATAATTCTCTTTCATTGTGTTGTCTTTATCTGGTTTTGGTATTAGGGTGATGCTGGCTTCATAGAAGGTGTTTGGAAATGTTCCTTCTTCTTGAATGTTTTTCAATAGTCTCAGGAGGATAGGTTTTAATTCATCTTTGAATGTGTAGCTATCTGGTCCCGGGCTTTTATTTGCAGGGAGCTTTTTGGTGACTGCTTCAATTTCTTCCATAGTTATTAGGCTATTGAGATGTTTATATTCTTCCTGATTGAGTTTTGGAAGATTATATTTTTCTAAGAATATGTCCATTTCTTGCAGGTTGTCCAATTTGTTGGAATAGAGTTGTTCATAGTATTTTTTAACAATCCTTTGTATTTCCACAGGGTCTGTTGTTATTTCTCCTCTTTCATTTCTGATTTTGCTTATTTGGGTCTTCTCTCTTTGCTTCTTGGTGAGCCTGGCTAGAGGTCCATGAATGTTGTTTATCCTTTCAAAGAACCAGCTCTTGGTTTTGTTGATCTTTTGAATTTTTTTCTTTGGTCTCCATATTGTTTATCTCAGCTCTGATCTTTACTCTTTCCTTCCTTCTGTTTACACTGGGCTTTTCTTGTTGATCTCTTTGCAGCTCTTTGAGTTGTAGGGTTTTCTGTTTTTTTTTTTTGTTTGTTCGTTTGTTTGTTTGTTTGCAATAGGCTTGTAGGGCTATGAACTTCCCACTAAAGACTGCTTTCACTGTGTCCCATAAATTTTGTATTGTTATGTTTTATTGTCATTTGTTGTCATGATACTTTTTATTTCTTCCTTGATCTCTTTGGTTACTCAGTTGTTTAATAACATGCTGTTTGGTCTCCATGTGTTTCACTTCTTTCTATTGTTTTTATTATAGTTGATTTCTAGTTTTATGCCTGTGTAGTGTGAGAAAATGCTTGATATGATTTCTATCTTCTTGAATTTAAAAGACTACTCTTATGACCCAACATATGATCTATCTTTGAAAATGACCCATGTGCACTAGAGAAGAATGTATATTCTGTTGCTTTGGGGTAAAATGTTTGGAAGATGTCAATTAATTGTATCTGGTGTAGTGAGTCATTTAGGATTGATGTTTCTCTGCTGATTTTTTGTTTAGAGGATTTGTCCAGTCCTGACAATGGGGTATCAAGTTTCCTACTATGATTGTATTGCTGTCAACCTCTCCCTTAATAGCCTCCCAAAGTTTTTATTTAGGTGCTCCTATATTGGGTACATATATGGTTACCAGAGTTATTTCTTCTTGTTGGATTATTCCCTTTAGTATTATGAAGTGGCCTACTTTATCTCTTGTTATGTCCTTCACTTTGAGATCTAATTTGTCAGATATAAATATTGCCACCCCAGGTATTTTTTCATTTCCATTTGCCTGAAATACCATCTTCCATCCTTTCACCCTCAATCTGTGTGCATCTCTTTTCCTGAGGTGGGTTTCTTGCAAACAGCAGATAATGGATCATGTTTTCTTATCCAATCGGTTACCCTATGTCTTTTGATTGGAGCATTTAATCCATTTACATTTAAAGTTATTATTGATAAGTATTTATCTGTTGCCATTTTTAGTCTTTATCCCTGAGTTCCTTCTTCGCTTCCTATTTCTTTTTATTACAGCAGACCCTTTAACATTTCTTGCATTGCTCATTTGTGGTAATATATTCCCTTCATCCTATTTTGTCTGTGAAGCTTCTGATCTCACCTTCAATTTTGATTGAGAGTCTTGCAGGGTACAGTATTCTTGGATTCAGACCCTTCCTTTACATGACTTTGTATATTTCATTCCATTCCCTTCTGGCCTGATGAGTTTCTTTTGAGAAATCAGTAGCTAGTTTTATGGGGGTTCCTTTGTAGGTAACTTTCTGTTTCTCTCTGGCTGCTTTTAAGATTCTTACTATGTCGTTGGTGTTTGCCAATTTAATTATAATGTGCCTTGGTGTCGATTTGTTGGGGTTAATTTTGCTTCTACTCTGTGAGCTTCTTGGATTTGTGTGGGTTTTTTCTTTCCTATATTGGGGAAATTTTCTGTCATTATTTCTTCAAACACGTTCTCTAATCCTTGTTCAGTTTCCACTCTTTCTGGAACACCAGTTATGCGGATGTTGTTTTGTTTCACGTTATCCCAAAGTTATCTTAGGCTCTCCTCTTGGTTTTTAACTTTTTTTTGTAGAAACTGCTGTACTTGGGTATTTTTTCCTACCGTGTCTTCTAGCTTACTGATGTGGTCCTCTGCTTCTTCTCGTCTACTTTTGATGTTTTCTATTGAGTTCTTTAGAGCAGTGATGTCATTTTTCATTTCCTCTTGATTATTCTGCACCTCCTCTAGGTTCTTCTGCATTTCTTCCTGCTGCTTCTTCATCTCCTCTTGGGTCTTCTTCATTTCCTCTTGGCTCTTACTCACATTGTCAATTTTGTCTTCCATTCTTTTCATCCACCTTATGATCATTTCTCTGAACTCTTTCTCTGGCAGGCTTGTTTCTGCTTCTATTTCGTTTACTTCCTTTTTCTGGTGAAACCTGCCTTTCTGTCTCATGTGGGCTGTTTCTTTTTCTGCCCATGGCCTTTCTTCTACAGGTGTCTGGTTATGCAGTTCTCTCTCCTACGTTGATTGAAAGGCACAAAGTACAACACAACCAGGTATAGCACACAAGGCACTGAGTAGAAATGTATTCAGGATGTTAATAATCACAAATAAGGTGACCACCAATGAAAGACAAATTAGGTGTAATTAGAGAAAGAAGAAGAGGAAAATGAGGAAAAAAGAAAAGAAATAAATGCCAAAATCAAATTGGGAGAGGGAGAAAAATAAATAAATAAATAAACAAAAAAATAAAATAAAATAAGAAAATAAAAAGGAGAAGAAAGAGAAGAAAGGAGGAAGAGAAAAAAGTAAGAGTGAAAAGAAAGAGGATAAGAGAGAAAATGTGAACAAAATATAGGTGTCAGGAGAAAATGCCAATAGAACAGTCACTAATCCCAATAAATGTCAGCAACCAGTACCTGGAGATTAATACAAAATACAAATAACTGGTATAAAGGGAGGTGAGGGAAAAGTGTGGTAAAAAACAAAATCAAGTCAAAGCAAACAAAAAGCAAAATAAAACAAGTAGAATAAGCTAAAACAATCTTACCAAAAAAGTACAAAAAGTCGATATAATCACCGTCCAGGCAAAGAGCAAAAAAAGGTCATAGAGAAAAACAACTTTTTGCATAGTGAAGTCAAGGAGAGGTTTGTATGGGCTTGGAGTAGAGGATTTGAAATTAGATATATAAGTGGAGTGAAATTTTAACCAAGTAAAGAGAAAGAATAGGGAGAATCTAAAGTTGGGAAAGGGAAAGAGAAACAAGACCACAAAAATGGGAAAAGTTAGGAGGAAAGTGTTGGCATAAAGGTAGAGTTGAGATAGAGTAAAATTATGCTAAAGGAAAGATGAAAATAGAATGTACAACTCTAATCCCGAAGTAAAATAAAGGGAAAACAAAATGACACTTGTTTTTTTCCAAAATGGTAAAATAATATTAGTACTAATACTAGTTAAAAACAAAAATGTAATAATTAAAAAGGTAAAATCAATTGAGGAGGAAAGAAAAAAAAATGTTTTTTAATTAAAATATGCAAAAATGAAAAAATATAAAAGAAAATAAAAAATTTAAAAAAAAAGAAAAAAAATACAATGGTCATTCACTTCTGCCATTGTTCTGCTTGGCACTTCCTTTTGCCAGGCAGGAGGGTATTGCAGTTCCCTGTGTTCCACTACTGGTTGTGTTTTAATCTCTTTATTTTTTGCGGTTATGTGAGAGTCAATTTGTGTGTCATCCACTGGATGGCAGTGTTTCAGAGTTGACCTCTGAGACTAAGCACGGGATCTCTCTAGGCTGTGCTCAGATCCTGCTACTCTGTGGTTCTCAAAACCGGTTTGTGGGGATTTTGCAGCCAGGACACTGAAATAATTCCCAGGCTGTCCCTCTGTCTCAGATCAAAACGAGTCATTTTTCAGAGGTCCCCTCTGTCAAACTGCTCGGAGAGTTTGCCTCCACACTTAGGGATCATGCCCTGCCCCACATCTGCGGACCTCTCCAGAGGCAGCTTTCCTGCAGCCCGGTTCCCACAGTGTGCACGTCTCTGCTGTGCGGGATGGGAGACCTCACCTTATCCCAGGCGAAATCTGACCTTTCCGTGTGCCGTGTAGATCTCCTCTGAGTCTGTGTGTCTGTGCCGATTGGAGAGCGGTTTTCTGGGTCCCCTGGTCCCTGGCTGTTCAGTGAGTGCTTCAGATGCAGGTTTCAGGCCACCGCAGACATCCACCTCCCTCTGCAAGATGGCGAGGTCTCCGCATTTGCGCTGGTGGCTCTGGCAGACAAAATCCCCGTGGCAGTGGGGCTGCCTGGCCAGGAGAGCCCCATCCAGCAGTCCCCCACATTCTCCTAGAGGATAACTGACTCTTAACTTGCCAACAAACACTCCCAGGGCGACTCTCAGCTGCTCTCTCTCCCTCTGCCCAGTGACAAAGCTTGAGACGCATCTGTCTACTCCGCTGCCATTTTTCTCCCTCCAGAAAAAAGATTATTTTTAAAATGGTTGTACTGTAAAGAAGAAAATTGCTGATTTATAATTTACTCAAATTTCTTATTAGACTAGATAGACTATATGTTTTAAATATAAGCCTCTTTTAAATGGCATTAACTCCATTTGAAATAATTGTAAGCAAACATTTAAAGGATTATAATAAATTTCATTTTAAATAAAAACTTGTTACAGTGTATCTCCAAAAAGTTGGATGTTTAGCATTTAAAATATTGAGTATTTTATTTATGTATGTATTTATTTGTATCTTCGATTTGAGAGAGAGAGGGAGAGAGAGATCGATTTGTTGATCCACTTATTTATGCATTCAAGGGTTGACTATTGTAAATACCCTGACCAGAGGTTGAACCCCAAATCTTGAAGTATCAGGACAGCGCTCGAACCTACTGAGAAATCCTGGTAGGGCAAAGTATTTTATTTTTTTAATTAACAAAAGAAATGAAATACATTAAAATATTTGGCAATCTCTTAGTAGTCTGGTATTTTGAAGTAGAATAAAACTGAAATTTAATTTAAACATTAGAATATCATGGCATTAAGTATTATTAACTTTAATAAATTAATAATTGTATAAAGGACATGTTTTGAAAGGGACTTTATTAATTGCAATTTTACAAAATTTAATATTTTCCAAGTTTATGAATAATTCATTTATGCAAACTAAATGCACATTTTAGACAAAGATTTTTTTTCATTTAAGTGTAAGATTGGTAAATGATAATGTTCTAGTATTCATTGTTTTAACATTTTACTTTCTAAACATCTTGAAATACTTTCCTTCAAATTATAATTCAAACCTCAGTAAGCTTTGGGTTATATTTTTGCATTATAATTATCTAAAATTTGATGATTTATGTGGAACACACTGATTCTTCCTAAAGAAAATAAATGGACCTTCAGTATAATGAAATCACAATTCTAATAATGGAATTTCTATTATTTTCACTCATAGATGAAATGCTAAATCATTTAGAATGTTTTAATTTTAACTTGTCATTGATTAGTTTCTGAGTTCAAAGACAGATTTGACTTAAGCAGCCAACTTGCTGAGTGTACTGATAAATTTGGCTTGGAGGTTAAATATTTAATAAGAACTCTACAAAAGTCCATTCTTCAAATGAAGAATCTTACTGGAGATAACAGCTTTCATGCCACTGTAGAGATAATTTAGCATTCGTTTTTGAGTAGCCTGTATGTTCACATCATCTTTCTATAAATCACTAAAAATATATATAAAACACCTAGAATAATGAATCAACAATTCTTTGCACATTTTATTGAGATAGAATAAAAATAATACACAATACAACATTATTATATTTAAAAATTAATTTCTAAAAAGAATATTTGCTTAATATTATGTGTTTTTCTCCTTATGGAATGAGTAAACATTCAGGCCTTTCACCTTCCAGTTCCCATAATTGCTCCTTTCAAGGAAATTTGCACAAGAAATAAAAATAAAAATAATAATTATATGAATATATTTGACAGCCAGTAATGATTTTACAGTAAAATTTTAAAGAACATATAGCCAATTTTTTAAAATTTCTATATTGAAATTAAAGGTAAAGATTCTTTTTAATGTGTATATATCTTTTTATTTGTATTACTTACAGAGAACCATTGGACTTCATTGAGAAGAATGACATACTCTGAATAATGTTAGCATCCCTGTCATTGTTTGCATTGAATAGATCGAATGTGAATTTAGAAATGAAGGAAGACAACTTCTGAGATTTGCAACAATCTCAGTGAAAGACATGGCTTGGACATTGTGTCTAGAGATGATAAGTCTTGAGATAAGATTACAGAATTTTTGGATGCAGGGGAAAGATGAAAGGTAAAAGAAACAACTTAATTGTCAAAATAAAGAAAACATTGACTAAGATGATGAAAGGAGGAGATTGTTTTGTTTGAAAAGAGAGAAATCAGGGGTTTGGGTTATTATCAAGCTTCATATACCTATTAGAGAACCAAGTAAGAGGTTCACCTATAAAAGTAAATTTAGGGATCAACAGCCTGCAGATGATATTTGTATCCAGGGCACTGGAAATGATGATCAAGACAGAGACTATATAATGGAATGAATGTGGTCCAAGATTTGAGGCCTTATTCATACTAATGCTAAAATGTGGAGAAAATGTCCGAAGACCCTGAGTTATAGCAGCCAATGATGCACTGGAAACATTTTTTTAAGTGAAGCGAAGAAATTTTCAAGGAAAGAAAAGAGACTCAATTGTGTCAAATGCTGCAAACAGGTCAAGTAAGGTGAGATCTGAGATTGGATTTAGCAGGGATGTTAATAGGCAAACTTGACAGTGGAAGTTTTAGAGGATTTGTTGCAAGAGCCCAACTGAAATACTTTCAAAAGAAAATAGGAGATAAATTTGAGACAGTGAAGGGTGGGGTGGTGAGGGGGAGAAGGGGGAGGTTTCAAACAATTTAGCTGTAAAGAAAAGGAGAGAAATGCAGTGATAGAAGATAGGTAAGGAGAATCAAGGTAGGGGAAATGATGCCATGTTTACATCCTAACGGTTAAGTCTGAGTGGAGGGCATTTTTAGAATCTGGCATATTTGTTAAGTTCATAAGGTCCACAGCTTCCTGGCATGGGATCTTCTGCTTCTGGCCTGGCTTGGACAACGGGTGTTGAAGGTCACAGTGGCGTGGCCACCTGCCCTACACTAGCACTATGAATAGCCTATGCTTTATTGCCCAGGCCTCTTCCTAAGCCTACTCAGGTCAGCTAGCTCAGCTGGGAGCCAAGGAAGCTAGGAAGTGAGTGAAACAGAAGGAAAAAAAATGGATAAATCCTTCTGTTGTTCAAGGAATGACGATTCTGGGATATATTTCATACAGTTCCTCTGCTATTTCCAGGGAGAATAAACCCAGCCAGTGCTGAGCAGTTAAATCATCACCCCTCAATACCTGGTTTCTCCATCCCTGGTCCTGCTTTCTGATAGAAAATATCTTCACCCAGACCTTCCTCCTGGCCCTGTTTTTGTGAAACAACCAAAGTAGACAATGTCTAAGGATTTCAGTTGTAAGCTGTTTTCAATGGCAAAAACAAAGCCAGCATTTAAAACAATAAGGAAATAGCTAAAAATTGTGGTCTGCCATTATTAAGTATTTAGTTACTAAAAAATACTTGAAGAAAATATAAAATGCCCATAAAAGCTAAATCTGGGGTGTATGTATGGTTGGGTTTTAATAAGACAATCTCTTATTAAGACAATTTAAAGTAATTTATGCCATTTTTTATAAACATAGAAATACAATAAATGTTAATTATAGAAATAAGTACCATCAACAAAGCATAAAATACAGGGATAAAGTCCATGTACCCCCTTCCTTGCCTGCAGGCAAAATGCACAAATGATTAGGTTTTAACTAGTTCCAAAGCTATAGTGAAACGAATAAATATAGCAAGCAATGTACAAAAAAACAAAAAGAAAGAAAGAAAAAAAAAGAAAACTCTAAAGTAATAGCATCTTAACATTTCTACTAATTTTTATTTACGTAATTGCTTATGTAATGTGTGGGAGTCAAAATGAAATATGTTATTTGAAAGCAAATGGCACACATTTATAAAAGTAGATAGTAAGACTGTCTTC
This sequence comes from Lasiurus borealis, assembly GCA_004026805.1. Taxonomy (NCBI): domain Eukaryota; kingdom Metazoa; phylum Chordata; class Mammalia; order Chiroptera; family Vespertilionidae; genus Lasiurus; species Lasiurus borealis. Next base: position 34,482 of record PVJN01008493.1, on the reverse strand, counting down.
ATTTTCGTGAGACACTCATGCTTAAAGATTTTTATGTGCTTTACTTCATTCAACAGACATCTGCTGCCTGTCCATTTAATCACTCTGATGTCTTTATACTCCCCCCCACTTAGTTGTTGACTAATTTAGAATCCATCCATGGATCTAAATCATTTACACTGTTTCTCTCCATGTTTATTATTTAGTTCTCATCAATGCCGTACATCAACATTCATGTTTTTATGAGAGTTTTAGTGCATTACTTGAATAATGATATGTTAATAAAAATCATCACATTCTATTTTATTATTTAAATGGGTAATCTCTTACCTACATGTTGCCAGATAAATCTTTACAGTCTATTATGTTAATAACTCAAGGATATAAAATAATGAACTGTAGCCTAGCTTAAATAAATAATAGACCACAGGGAAATATTTACCCATCTTTTTCACTAACAGGGATATTCTGATATTCTGTATATTCATATAATCTTAGTATTGAGTGTATTTTTGAAATTTAGTTTATTATATAATTAAAACCACAATGGCTCCTTTGTGAAATCCATAATAATTCTGTGAAGATTTGGGATTTTTATGACATTACATGAACTTGGGCCACAGTTTTAAATAGAGTGGGGAGGCAGCCTTCACTGAGAGTGAATGTTGAAGAAAACCCCAGGACAGGGGAGGAGCCAGTGCTGGGAAGAATGTTTCAAAGGAAAAAGAGTTGAAAGCCTTGAAGTGGGGCATGTAATGATCTGGTATCTGAGGACCCGCAATGAGGTGTGTGATTTTGAAGCAGTCATCTAGGGAGAGGGAAGGACTTTGTAGAAAGAATGACAAATTGTATAGGACTCTGTATACTGCTGCAAGGTGTGGCCTGAACTGGACGCAGGTTATTACTTTAGCAGAAGTCCTTAAAGCCACAAGATCACCCTAGGCATTTCCAACATAGGGGCAAGAAGTCTCTGTCAGTGAAGCAGAATGTTCCTTTAGGAAGACTCAGGTCTATCTACTGAACTGCATGAACCACGCAACCATGATCATATCATCATGAACATCCCCGAAGATTACCAGTATCGATAATTACTTTAAGTTTCTTGATCCAAACCACTCATCAGCATATAGAAATTGGGCTTGTCTCACAGTCTAGATGTATTAAGCATTACTCAGTGTAATGTTTTTATACAATTACAAGTCATTTTCATTTACTATAGTCAAGATAGAACTTTCATTAAAACTATTAATTTTGATAATAACCTTCTAAAGGCTAGTACAAATTGTAAATTTGCTAAAGCATGTTCACTCATTGCAGATCCCAGCAGGAGATCCACATTTGGCATGCGGTATTCAAAACAGGGAGGCGGAGGCTGATGTTGCCAATGTGGGGGATTGTTTCCCTTGTTGTTAATAATCATTATTCAATATTTATTTTAATATTCGTAAATACAATAAAACTTACATAAACAATAGCTACTATGTAACATCTGTTAGATGCAATGCATGTGCAAAGCATTTTACATTTGTCTCATTTTTTAAACAGTATAGCAAATATATTTCAAAATAAACTTTTTATAAAAGAACAATTTTTGATTTACAGAAAACAAATCCAAAACTTGAGAATTCTCATTTGTCTAGCACTCAGTTAATTAGACTATTAATATCTTATATTAACTATGGTACATTTGTTATAATTAATTAACTGGTATTGATACATTATTTCATTTAGATTTTCTTAGTTGTATTTATTGTACATAATCCCATTGCAATCATAAAAAGGAATCAGACAAATCCCAAGAGAGGCAGTCTAATACATATGTAGTAATTTTATGAAAAGTTTTAAGCACTGTCATAACTCCAAATTACTTATAATTTGCTTTAATTCCTTTTTCTTTGCCAAGTTCCATTATCCTTTATGATATATTCTGACATCTAAGCATATTATCATAAGTTACTAAATTTGTTTCAAAAGATTCTATTACTTTTTGTTTGGACTTTGAAAATTATTTCCTAACTAACTTTCTGTTTATATGTTATATACCAACTGATATCAGACATATATTTCTAAAATACAATAATTATCATGCCCAGCCCTCATGGAAAAATATTCATTCCTTGCTTTTTCATTAAAAACAATATAAAGTTCTACTCCCATTCAAGGTTGTATACAGAATTTGTAGTACTGTCTTACCTGCCTACATTCTCTTTCAGTTTTCAAACTTCAGAAAATAAAATTTCCATGTATACACCATGTTTTCTCATCAATGTGTCCTTTTTTATATTGTTCCCCCATCAAAGATATTTCATTGCCCACAGCCAAATGTCTATTTCATCCTCATCCTTCCCAGGCAAGAACAAATATTTGCTTGGTAAAGCCTCTCCTAATCTTTTTATTTAAAAGTAATCTCTTTTTCTCTGAACTTCTGACAGTTGAAAGTTTCCTCTTTTACCCACCATTCTTGATCTTATTCTCAAATTTAAGATGATCAAAAGCTAGGTACACATCTTAGCATTTTTAAAATCCTCTCAGCACTTAACATTACACTGACCATATTTAGTTAGTATGTATCATGGGTTCATGAGGCATAAGTCAAGAATAATAGAGTTATGTTTAATCTTTGGCCAAATTGACAAAATTTACAATATTTTTAAAGTTAAATCAAATACCACAATAATTTAGTCAGTATCACCTCCATATTCATCTAATTTAGTCAATATCACCTCCATATCTATCTTTAACAAACCAATTTATGGAGCCTTTTTAACTCAGACTAATTTATAAAACCAGATATTATTTTAGCATTCTAAATTTCTTTCAATTCTTTCATTTTTTTTTATCTATCACACTTGTTATTTTCTAAGTTTATAATCATAATATTGACTTGTATTTGAATGCTGCCTTACAATAACTCATTTTCAAGTGAAAAGTTGAGAGGAATCAAAATTAAAGACGTATTTAAATCTAAAGAACTTATAAATAGAAATGATAAATTTCTATATAATCCATCCTCTAAAATAGCCAGTGGTATTTGTAAGCATCAGGAAAAGTTTTAGTTTCCTGCTAAGAAAATATATAAAAACTAATAAATAAGTTAGAGCATAAGTGGGATAAATAGACAATTGCAAATCTAGCACAAAAAATGAATAAACTAAATATTAAAATGCCTTCTCAAATATAAACAAGGCGACAACATAGATTAATATTATCATTAGGAGAAAACATATAGTTATTGCTGATTCTTTGCAAAATTGGCCAACATTTTCCAATATTTACTTGTCTAAAGAGATAAGTATTTTTCTAGGAGCATATATCTTAGCAATGACTCCTTTTTTTTACACATATTAATCATAGTTATCTTGAAGGACATTTTTGATAGAATATGCTGGAAAAACACATATATACTATTAAAAGGGTAATATGCTAATTATACCAGATGGACTGGATGTCTTCCTGACATCTTTCTGGACAAAGTGGCAGGGACTGAGGCAGAGGTAGTTAGGGGTGATCAGGCAGGCAGGTGGAGCCATTAGGGTGATCAGGCTGGAAGGGGAGAGTGGTTAGGGGCAATCAGTCAGGCAGAGGGGTTAAGGGTGATCAGGCAGGCAGCAGAGGTAGTTAGAGATAATCAGACAGGCAGACAGGTGAGTGGTTAGGGGCCAGCAGTCCCAGATTAGAGAGGGAATAGGCCAGGCTGAGGGACCCCACACACACCCACCACAACCCGTGCATGATTTCATGCACTGGGCATCTAGTATGCAACAATATTTGCATTGAACACCTAATCTGAGTTTAGTGCTATTTACACACTGTGGATACATTGTTAAGTCACTGCTATCCCTCATTTGTTAACATCCTAATGTAATGAACAGGAAATAAGTTAATGCATAGCTGTTAAAATGATCTTATGTTGTAATAATTCTTATAAAGCTGGATAAATTTGGGTAATATCTGAGGGTGTGACTTACATGGGGAAGACTGTGTGCATGCATTCTTATGAAAGTCATGAAAGTTGCTTCTCTCAGGGCTAACATCTGACATAGGACTTTAACTTTGTAGCCATTATATTTTGCCTTTAGATTCACATATCTCTGTCCTTTGTGGCTACTAACAATTAGGGTTGTCAGCAACTTCTATCTGAGAGACCCAAGAGCACTCTCCCACAATTCTCCCAATTTATACCCACAATTTATACCCACAAGAGATGTATATTTTACTCCCTTTCTCCAAAGACTCAGCTCCTGCAGGAGAAAACATAGTTTTTTCTTTGGACATGAACTTGGGTTCTTATGCATGGTAGCCTTTATTCAATATAGAACCTCTGCTACCGCCTTGTCTGGTGAAGGCCTTCTTGGTAATTCCAAGCTGACTTTTAGTTTATGTACCCATCCTTATTAACTACCCTCTTTAAGGAAAAGGAAGTGCTAACACACACAAGTGTAATCTCTGCCAGAATATTCCCTCTGATAATTTTCTCAGAGTGTTCCTCTGCCAAGTGCTGGGCAAATTTATTTGGCACCAATTATAAGATATGCTGGTTTCAAAAAAAATAAAAAGTGAGAAATATGCTACTGAGATGTTGGCAACATATTATATAGTCACAACTTTCACATTACATCCTCAAAATGAATTTCAAGCTGTGGAATTATGCCATAAAAAATTGAATGAGGAAGAATAAGAGATAAATTGTAATCTTGATTAGCATGTTCAACTCTTCTCACTCCTTTAGGGAAAGTGGCACTGCTATCTACCCATCTATTCAAGCCAGGAAACTAGGTATCATCAAACTTCTGCTTCCTCCTATATCTTATCTCCCACATCGAATCCATCACCAGATTGTGTCAGGTCTGTCTCCTAAATATGATTCACATCGCTCCATTTCTCTTAGTCTGTGGCACCAGCAGTTCTGGCTGGAACTGTTCTAATAGTCTCCATTCAGTGTCTCTGCCTCCAGTGGTATTTGCAAATTGAATCTATTTTACACACTGTAGCCAAAATGTCCTTTTTCAAGTATAAATCTGATCATGTCACATTTCTGGTAAACTATATTATTAGCTCCCCAATGTTCCCAGAATGAAACTCTACAGGCTTACGAAGCTTTTCCTGATGTGGGCCCTAGTTAACTTCCCAGTTTCAACTTTTAGCTCTACTCTTTCCAATGTCAATGATACTGTGAACTGAGCTGGTCTCCAGGTAATAACATGCTGTTGTTCCCTCTGAATGGAATGGTCTCTGCTTTTTCTCTCGGTTAAGCTTCATCTGCTATTCTTAATCATCAACTTAGATATCATTGCTTCAGGAAAGTTTTCCCTCAACCTCCTGAATCTGTACCTATATATATCCCTAATGTTACATTCATTATTCTATATGAGATTGTTGGTTTTATAAACCTATTTTTATTTGTAGGCATTCTAGTGTCTCAGAAGACCCTAATTTGTTTAAAATAATCTGCATTTCCATGTCATTAAATGGGGACATATCACCATCCATTTTCAAGTTGCCTCAATGCCATTTCATCAATACCTGCTTCTAAGAAATCTTGCATTTCTTCTAGAAAAGTTAATTTTGTGACTCCTATCTTCACATAGTGATTCTATGATTCCTCCAACTCTTTAGAGCTGTTTACCTATGATATGCAGGATGACTGAATTTGGCTCAGAAACATTTATTAAGTAAATGAATTTTATCATCAGTGTAAATTATACATAACTCATTATTATTATCTGTAGTTTATCGCCACATAAATAAACATATATAGAATTGTCAGACTTATACTTGCTGTTTAAATTTTTTTATTCTGAATATAAAGTGAACTTCTTAGCCATTAATTAGAAGTTACATTACTGTACACAACAATGACAGTCTTCATGTTATTATGGGTAAAATATTAATGAGAATCTCAAAGTTTATAAATAAGCTTGTGATGATTTTGAAACTATAGAATAATAAAAACAGACATATCGCCCCCTGAAATTGGCTTACCAACTTCTATATCCTTTATACTAAACAAAATAAATAATATTCTTTAAAATGTAAATTATAGTTTGGGAACAACCATATATCTGGTTATAAAAATGAGCTACAGAGAAGGCAAGATGGCAACCAGCAGGAAAATAGGGAGGGAGAGTATGTGAGAGAATGAGGGAGCAATAGAGGTGTGTGTAAACATGTGTGACTGTCAAACCTCAGAGTGGGGGAGTATAGGGGAGAGATCAACCAAAGGATTTGTATGCATGTATATAAGCCTAACCAGTGGACACAGACCACAGGGGGGAAGGTAATGGGAGGATAATGAAAAATATGTAAAACCTTAACTAATAAAGAAATTAAAATGCAAAAAAATGAGCTGCAATGACACTGGATCAAATTCACTTAAATTAAAAATGATGTTTACTTTTCAGAAGAGTATTTTTTTAAAGGTTGGAATTTCAATGATTTACATAAATTAAACTAAAATAACATGAACAATGCATTTTATATGCTTTGAGAATTTTCTTATAAAATGTATGTGATTAATAAGTATAACCTTTAAAAATATAACCTCCAGCTTTTTGCCCACTCTATTGGACTGAACAGTGTTCTGCAATAATTCATGTCCATCTGATATCTTAGAATGTGACTTTATTTGGAAACAACATCTTTCAAGATGTAATTTGTTAAGGATTTCAAGATAAACTTGTCCTAGATGTAAGGTGGACCCTAAGCACAATGAATGCTGTCTTTACACTAAGAAGACAGACACAGAGAGACACAGGGAAAAACAACCATGGGTAGGTGGGGACAGAGATTCCTAAAGCTAAGGAGCTACCAGGAGCCAGAAGAGTCAAGGAGAGATTCTCCCCTAAATTTTTGGAAGGTGTATGACTGCTGACACCTTGATTTTGCACTTCTGGCTTCCAAAACTTTTTAGAGAATAAATTTCTGTTGCTTGCAACCAACTAGAAAATGGTAATTTGTAACATCATCCCTAGGACACTAATATACATATTTATTAACACATAATCCTCCGAGGATATGTTTTTATCTACCTTCATTTTCCCATAATTTTGATATTTTTATTGAAAAGCATTCTATGCTTTGAAGATTCCAGGGTTCACATGATTCTATATTTTTCCAATACAATGATCAACTCTTTTTAAAACACTGGGCAACTTTAAGTGAGGCATGAATATACAGATTTTAAACATCCATATTCTATTTCCATACCCAGAAGATTAGATAAAATTTTAGATACAACTAAAATTTTTGTTTGTTCAGCTACAGTACAAATCAAATTTATTTATTATTTCATGTTTTTTATTTCAACTTATTTAAATGTGGCATCTATACAGTAATTTCAAAGACCACAGATACTTTTTTAGATCTCATTAAAGGAAAAGTTAGTTAAGTCTTGAGGTAGGATGTGTTTAAGCCTCATAATTGAGAATCACATTGTTGGAATCCATTATAATATTAGGTTCTTCTTATAAAATGAATGTTTGTGTTTCCCCAAAATTTATATATTGACACCATACCCCCCAATGTGAATATTTGGATGTTGGGCTTTGAGAAGAATTTGGATTTACCAGTAATTAGGTCATCTTCATGATGGATTTGATTCCTGTATAAGAAAATGAAGAGACATGAGTGCACTCTCTCTGCATGCACAAAAAGATGTCATGTGAGAACACAGCCAGATGGTGACCCTCTGCATACCAGAATAAGTGCCTTACCAGGAACTGAATTATCTAGCACCTTGATCTTGAACTTATCAATATCCATAACTGTGAGAAATAGATGTCTGCTGTTTTAGCCAACCTGTCAGTGTTTTTTTGTTTGTTTGTTTGTGTTTTTACAGCAGCCCAAACTAAAAGAGTATTCTAATGATTTTACTTTATTCAAGTACAGACATCTAGCATAAACATCTCTTTGCTTAAAAATACCAAATATTCAATATAGTCTGGTGCTGTGCTTAAGCAATATCTGAGCAAAACCATATTGAGATTATGCTCAGATATTAGCATTCATTGGAATCATCAGAAATGTGTTAAATATAGATAACTGAGCCCAATCGTAGACTTCAGATTCTGGGGACTTAAAATGTGTCTATCTAGCCCTAGCTGGTTTGGTTCAGTGCAAGAGCATCCACTTGTGGACTAAGAATCCTGGGTTAGATTCCATTCAAGGGCATATGCCAGGGTGATCCCCAGTGTGGGGCATGAAGGAGGCAACCAATCAATGATTCTCTCTCATCATTGATGTTTTTATCTCTCTCTCCTTCTCCCTTTCCCTCTGAAATAATATGTATATTATCTATCTAAAAGTTCCTAATGATACAGATGCTGTTAGAAAAAAAATATTAATGATTAAGATGTAGCCATTTATTCTTTCAGTAATGTGTTGAGCAAGAATAGATTTGAAGAAGTATTTTGCTCATTATCAATTTTCTTTGATCCCATGGACTTTCAGTATGAAACATGGACAACATTGATTATTGTAACTTAAAAATTATAGGTAGTTGTGCAGAAACAACATAAGATTTTCAATAAGATATTTTATCCTATTTTTGGTAAAGATAATATCAAAATTATTACTTAGAAAGCAAAATTGGGCTCACTATGATGAAGACAATAAGTTATGTAGCTTACTTAGTAAATTGACTCTCAAACTAAATATTTCTAAGGTTGTCTACATATATCAAGATCTATATTGATGACTATAAAACAATCTTGTAATTATTCAAAAATCTGCATATTATAAAACAAATTTTGTTGACAAAATTTAAGTACTAATAGTAGTAAAAAAACTCACACAAATTTGACATTATAAACTTGCCGCTGTTTAATACAGAAGGCACTAGCCATCTGTGACTTTAAAAATTCAAATGTAATACTTATCTTTCTCAGACTGCTCTCACTCATTTGTGAAATATAATGAACAACATAAACTGAAGGGGAAAAAAAATAGATCCAGAGACATAGAAGCATAGAACAGATCAAATTGTCAAACCTCAGAGGTAGGTGAGGATGGGAGGGGGAGGTAAGAGATCAATCAAAGGATTTGTATGCATGTCCATAAGCATAACCAATGGACACAGACAGTATGGGGGATGAGGGCTTGTTTTGGGGGGTGGAAGTGAGCAGGAGAGGTCAATGGGGGGAAAAGGAGACATATGTAATACTTTAACAATTAAGAATTTTTAAAAATAACTCTAGAATCTAAAGAGAATCTTTTTGAAAGAAAACAGAAGGAAGGCCAAAAGACACATGCAAACATGCTCAAAGTCACTAATTTTCTGAGAGATGTAAATTAAAACGACAATGTGATACCATCTCACACCTGTCAGAATGGCAATCATCAACAAATCAACAGAGGACAAGTGTTGGCGAGGATGCGGACACAAAAGGAACACTCGTGCACTGCTGCTGCTAATGCAGACTGGTGCAGCCACTATGGAGAACAGTATGGAGTTTCCTCAAAAAATAAAAATGGAACTCCTATTTAACCCAGTAACCCCACTCCTAGGATTATATCCTAAGAAACTAGAAACACCAAACAGAAAGGATATATGCACCCCTATGTTCATAGCAACACAATTCACCATAGCTAAGATTTGGAAATAGCCTAGGTGCCCATCAGCAGATGAGTGAATAAAAAAACTATGGTACATCTACACAATGGAATACTATGCTGCCATAAAAAGGAGGGATTTTTACCATTCCCAGCAATCTAGATGGAACTGGAGAGCATTATGCTAAGTGAAATAAGCCAGTCAGTGAAAGAAAAATATCACATGATCACACTCATTTATGGATAATAAAGAACATTATGAACTGATGAGCAAAAAGATAGATACAGAGACAGTAAAGCATCAAACAGACTGTCAAATTATAGTGGGAAGGTTAGGAAGAGGTGAGTACATAAGAGACCCATTGAAGGACTTGTGTGCATGCATATAAGCATAACCAATGGAGGCAAGACACTGGGGGTGAGGGCATGCATGGGAGTGGGGTGGGGCGGCAATAGGAAGATATGTACATATGAAATAAATAAATAAATAAATAAATAAATAAATACCCCCAAGGTAAAAAAGTAAAAATAGCTCTAGGAAAATAAGCTAGAACTTCTTCAAAATCAAAATAAAAGTACTCTATGATTGAAAAAAAAATTTAATGAAATTAAATTAAAGAATTGATTTCTCAATCAAACTACTCATATTTGAAGTTCTCAATGGACACACATGATCAATTACTGCCAAACTGGATAGAACAGATGTAAAACATTTCCTTCATTGCAAAAATTTTTGTTGGACAATACTGTTGTATCTTCCCTTTCAGCTATATAGTTTTGTTCTATTAACATTTTATATTGGAATATTTATTTCATGTGTTTTATTTTAGTAATTTAAAATGATATTCATAAACTATATTTTATTTATATATATTGCTCTTTTGTATAAAATATTTTAGGAAACATTTTATATTATTTAACAAAAAATAAATGCCTATTAAGCATGCAACATTTGATCAAATTGGTATTGTTTAAATAGTTTAGTGTCTGATTTGGAAATACCTGTGAAATTAACAAGTAATGGGCAAAAGAAACTGAAGCCACTTGATGATTTATATCCAACAATAATCCAGGAAATATTGAAAAGGTCAGAACTATAAAATGATGTTTTATAGGCATCGCTCTCATGACACCACTATGAACAAGAATCCCCTGCTCTCTCTTTTGCTTTAGAAAGAATGGCCCCTTGATCACCAAATTAATTAGGGGCTATGAATTTGGATAGAACTTCAGTCCATTCTCTAGGTCTTAAAATAACAATGTCACATCGTTGGAAAGCTTGCTATGGTACCAGGAAATGATAGACAAACATAGGATAACTTCATTATCTCAAAATGCGCAGGACAGCTCTACCAAATGGTAATGTTCTCTTCACTCTACATTTGAGTAATTGATACTCAATGTAGTAATAGTCATTACTTAAGGCTCCACAGCTTTCACAAGCCAGAATAAAAAATTAAATATTCTGCTTTTAACTGCTGTGTACCCTGGCTCTCCTGGGGCTAAACTGGCTTTTTTTACTCTTCATGGACTGACCCTCCAAAGTCAAGTTCACTTACAAATCAGTGATCTATATTAAAACAATTATGTAATGCACAAAGAAAAAAATTAAACCTACATAAAATGACAATGAGAGAGGAGAGACGGAAAGAGGAATAAAGTATCACAGAAGGAATAAAAATAAAGAATGATAGGAAAAGGGGAAGGTTAAGGACATAAGTAATGGATAAAATAAAAATAGAATGCAAGTTGCAAATATATGAAATGAGAGTGTGTAGCTAATGATGTGAAAAGCTAGTAAATCTGGATTCTGGTCATTCCTTTACAGCCCAGTCATCACTGTGTCTAAAAGGCCACCCCTTCAACGAATACTGGGAGCATCTACTGGTTTCTAGAGACTCTCCCTGGTGTTTGAGATATAAGAGTGGGCTAAATAGATGAATGTAAATTGATTTCCATTCTAAAGGGCCTACAATTCTTATAAGTATGAAAAGGCATTTGGATAAAAGTTGACATTTGAGCAGAGGTCAGAAAATTTGAGGGGATAAACAGTGATAGCAGAGAGAAAAGCATTCTGGATATCCTGTCATAACTGACCATGAGGATGCAATTTCTCTGAAATTCACCCATTACATCTCCAAAGTTTGTGCCAGTCTATAGGGCCCAGACTGTCTTTCTACTCTTCCTCCTATTTAGAGCCTCACAGGGAGGAGAATGAATCAAATAATTCCTGCCTGCTTGTTAAATGAGAAGTCATGTTGATTTTGCCCTGGTGTGCATGTTCTTTGTAAGCAGCTTTGTGAGTTACGAATGAAATTCTCTTCTGTTTTAATTTTCTGTCAAAGTGGTAAACTTATATGCAGTGTCTATTGGTTCATTCTCAACACACTGACAGTAACCTTTCTTGTCTTTTATATTTTTCTTCAATCCATCTTTTCAAATCATCACTTTCACTTTGTTATTGTATAACTAAAACCTACCCCTTAATATTTGCTGTTTTATTAAATCCCAACATTTCAATCCGGCATAGCACAATGCACTGGGTGTAAAATGAAAAAAAAAAAAAAAGAAAAAGAAAAAATCTGAGGTCAGTATTAGAAGTTGAATTGTGTCCTCCAAAAATACATACCATGTTGAAGTCTTAATATATAGTATTTTAGAATGTGATATTATTTGGAAATAGAATCATTTCAGATTTAATTGGTTGAGGCCATGGGGGTGGACCTTATTCTGATATGAAAGTATCCTTATAACAAGGGGAAAATTGGACATGGAGTCACACACACAGGAAGAAAACAATATGAAGAAGACCATAATTGGGGTGATGCCTTTATGAGCCACGGGACACCAAAGATTGCCCACATACCACCAGAGGCTAGCTGAGGGGCATAGACCTGATGATCTGTTGTCGTTCTCAAAAGGAACCAATCCTACACACATCATGATCTTGGAATCTTGTTACAGAATTGTGAGATAAATGTATGTTGTTTAAGCCTCTGAATTTGTAGGACTTCGTTGCAGCAAACTAAAAACAGGTGAAGGGGGTCAGCTTATGCCAACACACAATATGCTACTTTGGCACAACGATATTTTTGAGCTTACGGCAATTAAGCAGCAGCAGGCTGAAGAGGAACTCTCTGTTCTCTCCCTTTCTGACTACATTTATACTTGTAAACATGTCATTCTCTCCTACACCAGAAAGAGAGTAACTCTTAATCGAAATGAATAATCAATAGAAATGATCCATCTTTGGAAATGTCACTGACTTAAGTCTGCACAGAAACCTTCCTAATAACTCTTATTCTCCTTTACCTTCCCACAATTTACTGCCCCTACAAAGCCAAACCCTTTTGCTATGTCTAGTCACTTCTCCATAATTTATTATGGTGCATGCCAAATAATCACTTTCTCCTGTTAATCTGTCTTTTGTGAATGTAATTCATACATTTCAGTCTCTGAAACAGCCAGTAGAGGAAAAGTTTCCTTTTTTTTCTATACTCCGGTGAAGTTTGTGAAAAATTGATATAATCTTTCAATTTACCAGTAAATAAAATTATCTTGAAATATTTGTCTGCCTGTTTGCTTTCAATGAGAAGATTTCAAAGATTCTATTTTTTTAAAAGATATAGAATTAGCACAGTGTTCTATTTCTTTTTGCCATAATTTTGATAAATTGTATTTTCTAGAAGATTTCTGTTTCATCTAAAAATTTAAATTTATTGAAATGATTACTTATAATGTTTTTGATAATGTTTTAATATAACTTTTTATTGTCAAATAAAACCCTAAAAAGAAAAACAATGAATAAGACAAATGTAGACTTTTTATATTATTAGGCAAATACCCCTTTATAATCATCATAATTGAGAACATTTTCAATATGTCTGCTCATTAAACAGTGTTATTATAATCAACTTGTTAAAATATCTGCAATGGGGTTCAGAGATAATCTGGGCAAGCAATACAGAAACATAAACGGCAGGAGTGATTTTGATTGGTGGATGTTACAGTGAGATTATGGAGATGCTGGTGTGAGAGATTGTTTCTGAGAGTTCTCGAAAGAAAATCTGCTGTGTCAGTTGGAGAGAGTTAAGAAAGAAATACATTTTCTTAGAGTCCCTGTTTGATTTTGAAGTATAGCGACCATTTAATATTTTTGATCTTCTGTTTTTCCAACAGAGGCAGCGCTTATGAAGATAGCTATCTCTACCTTACACTTGTGATTCCCTTTTGTAACATAATGTCTGGTTGGAAAAGCAATGGGAAATGAAAGAAGATAGTCTGTGATTCATTGGCACCAGTGTTTCTATTCTGGGTAGGTGTCTTATATTGTAGTTTTTAAAACAAATGACTTATTTTTGCTAATCAAATTCTCATTATGTGAATTATATACATCATTACTAAACAATGACAGTAACTCAAATAAACAGATGTCTGCTACCTGAAACAGACATATTTTGGCCGCTAATCCCTCTGGGCTAGAAGAGCCATCTGGTCAGTGTTTCCATAGTGTATTAGAGTGGATTTGACGTTAGTCTGCGAGAACAGACAGACACAGATGCAGGTCTTGTTCCTGCCATTAACCACCAGTGATACCTGAGCCATATCAACTGCTACAATTTCTCCATATGTAAAATTCAGACAAAAGTATTACACCACAGGTTTGTGATGATATGGCTATCACCATCTCTGTTTACTGACCTTACTGGGTACGAGAAGCTCCACTAAATTATTTACACTAGTTTTCACAAAGCACATTATGATTTAGGCTGTCACTCTAGAAAGAAAATGAAGAAACCAGGCTCATAAAATAACTGGTTTTATTCTGATTGGTCTATTTTTCATTGGGCTACTTAATGGGTACAAAGAAATTATGAGCCAGAGAAATTGTTAATATCTGAGCTGAAAGTGGTAGACCCGTGGTCGGCTAACCACTGCTTGTGAGTCACATGCGGCTCTTTGGCCCCTTGAGTGTTCTAACACCACTTCAAAATAGACTCGCCCAGGCCGAAAACCGACTTCTGTGCATGGGCCACAAAGTTTCAATTGCACTGTACAAGTGTGGCCGCACATGGTATTTTGTGAAAGAGCCACACTCAAGGGGCCAAGAATCGAATGTGGCTCCGGAGCTGCGGTTTGCCAACCACTGTGGTAGACAAATGAAGAGAATATAAACAGGACAAATCACCATTAACTCATCAGATAGAGAAAAAGTGGCTGAAATTAAAGATGTTAATGAATAACTTTAAAGGTCTAGAAATCCCCAGGGAATAGGGTTTTAAGACCAAAATATTATCATTATCTCAATTTTAAGAAGTCCAGAGTCTTTGTGGTATTTTATTTGAATTATCAAATTTTATCAAATACATTTGCTTTTCTTCCCCCCAGCAAAAAGGCTCCTATAAGCCACATGTCATAGCACCTAGGCAATTATGTTTTAAAGTACTATGAAAATAAAAATAAAAGTGTTTTAAAGTATTATGAATATTAAAGCTGTATGTTCATAATACTTATTTAATGTCAAAAGGACAAATAAAGAGTGACTGGTAAAAAAAAAACAAAAAAACACAAATGTTAAGCTACTTCAGAGAAAGTAATTGGTACTTTTGAACTTTGCTTGACCCCAGGGAACCTGTAAACAGAAACTTGCCCCATTCTGTTAAGTTCCAGGAAACTGCTTACTGTAAAGAAACATACTTTCCCATATGACTTAGTTAAGACCCAGGGACACTCCCTAAGACAAGAGCATATGCAGTCCTTCCAGTTTCTCATTCTTTGTCTCATAAAGGATTGGCTTAACCTTTTGTGCCCACTTATAATGGGAAAAGAATGCATTTTAATCAAGCTTTGGTTAAGCTTCCCTGTTTCCACTAGCCCCTGAATTCTGACCCACCTTTACCTGAGCCATGTAGAAGGCCTCTTTAACAGCCCCTCAAGAGTTGGCTGATTTCAGTAAACAGTCTCTGACCTACTGATTCATTACTGCCACCTACTCCCAGTCATTCTCTCATCCCACCTCTCTATACTTCAGGGTTCTTTTTCCCTTTGATTTTCATTTTGTTCTGTTCTTGTTTGCTCTCCCCTATGGAAGAAAATCTGCTTTCTACCTAACTTTTGAGACATATATCATGATTGTTGTGTTCTTCTTATTACTATAGACCCATTTTCTTTGCTTGAACAACCATTTCAGATAAAGGCTCTTCCTAAAATCTATTTTTTTTGTTTTTATTGACATAGTTCAGAATAAATATGACATATTAAAAACATATTTATTATTTTAAAATGAATGAATGGATAAAGAGATAGGTAAGTTGGTAGGTAGATAGGTAGATGAGAGATAAGTAGGTAGATTGATAGACATACAACAGAATTTGGTCATTTCTATAATTTATTGTACAAAACTAACCCAAAAGCTAACATAAATCTCTATAACTACTAGCCTTCTCCAACACTTTTTGCTTTATCTATATCTTCTCTCACAAACCTTCATTTGGCATTAACATCTTGACCTTGGTATGTAAAACATTTATAAAAGTGGCCAAAACTGGTTTGGCTCAGTGGATAGAGCATTGGCCTTCAGACTGAAGGGTCCCAGGTTCGATTCCAGTCAAGGGCATGCACCTTGGTTGTGGGCACATCCCCCATAGGGGATGTGCAAGAGGCAGCTGATGGATCATTCTCTCTCATCGATGTTTCTAGCTTTCTATCTTTCTCCCTTCTTCTCTGTAAAAAATCAATAAAATATATTTTTAAAAAATTATAAAAATGGAAGAATGAACTATTTAAAATGCTTATTTTTGCCTGGCTGGTGTGGATGAGTGGTTCCGCATCAACCTATGAACCGGGAGATCACGGTTTGATTCCTGAGCAGGGCATATGCCCAGGTTTGGGGCTTGATTCCAGTGTGGAGAGTGCAAGGAGGTAGCCAGTCAATGTTTTCTTTCATCATTGTTGGCAGTAGAGATAAGGTAGAGGAAGGAAGAAAAGGTTAGTAAAGCTAAATTGATATTTCAAGTCAATATCAGATTCTTCTGAGTAATAGGCTTTTGTAGGGAGTGGCTGTAGGGTCAAGCCTCAGGCTGACCTGTGGTAGAGCCACATACAAGTTTCAGCCTGGACCACAGAGCTCTCCAAGCATAATTAAGCCTGACCATATAGCCCTCCCCAATTCCTTCCTAAGTAGCTAATGGGCTGTGGGAGATGCAGCAAGTGTGGCCAAAATAAGAACATTTGTATAGATGTTAATCCACCCTTGTTTTAATCAGACTATAAAATAAAGTATTGGCTGGTAGGCTGGGTATTTTGTGTCCTCATGGGAGATCTACCAAGCCTCAGTTATATTTTCTTGTATGTCTTTTCTTCAATCCTTCACTGCCCCTCCTCAGGTTCACACTTGACTGTGCTGGCGCAGCACAGGTTTTCTCTATTAGAAAGTAAGAGTACGTCATACAGTGCATCTAGTAAACAGTTGCAAAATGAATTTTTACTCTTTTCACTTTTTTGTTTGGGTTGCTAATGAAAATTAAAGTTAAGTAGCACTCCACATATTTTCAACAATTTTCCTTAACCTAATTGGGCACTATTATTTGTACCTTGGCCCTACTGCCTTTAGTAAGACTTCGTAATTTTTTTTTCGTTTTTTTAATAGGTGAGGATAAATCAATAAATATACAAGAAGATATTTAGCTGAAGTTACTTATTAAGAATCTCTCTTTAATGCCTTGAGAGCAAATTTTTTCACAATGTTACGGCAGCCCTTATTTAATTAAGATTCCTCTTGTGACTTTCAATACTAATTGATCATGAGTCAGAAAGACAGATATGCCTTTTTTAAAGCTCATTTAAACTACTTCCATGATAATTGGTGAGATAGTGATGAGAACAAAAGCAGGAGTTTTTATAGTAAGAACATCTCATCTGAAATTCTATTTCAACCATTTATTAACTACTTGGCCTTTAGTAAACCATTTAATCTCTCGCTTAAATTTGGTTCTCTTGTCTGTGAAATGGGGTTGTGAAATAATTTCTATTTCAGAGGGCTGTGTAACTATAAGATGAAAACTTAAGCAAAAGTACTATTTCAAATGCCACTGCAATACAAATACTACTTATGAATATTAAACTTTAAAGGGTTAAGAGTTTCACCAGCAATGTAATGTTTCATTTCACATGCTTTTAACTTTATTTTGATTACTTGTATAATGTAAAAGCAGAAATGTAATAATCTGAAATGAACATGCTTATATTCCACTTGTAATTTTTTAGGTGAGGATACTGTGTGTGTGTGTGTGTGTGTGAGTGTGTAGAAAGTAGAAGTAAGCAGAGAGAAACACTTCTCAAAGTCTACTCTCAGAGAAAGAACAATAAACATATTAACTCTGATTTTTTATTCTCTCACTTTGGTTCTGGTACTTAGACTTACACATTTTCAGTGGAACTTAAGCAGGATGCTTTAAATGATGGTTATGCTGTCAAGGCTCTGATGTGATGTCCTTCTTGAACAATTTGGCTCCTATTATAGGTCCCTGTGTTTTACAGTGTATCCAAAAAGCTGCTACTGAGCTTGTGCTCTAATTCACACACACTGCATATACTATATGGTTTTAACTGACTTGGGGTAGAAGGACCTCAGGAGTTGATAGGGAATCTGTCTGTTCTTTTTATTATTTTTATAGTACTAGTATTAGTGTTTCTAATGATAAGGCTGCACCTGTGGATACAGGAAGTTTTATTCAGAATAAAACAGTGACAGCAGGGCTATATCATGGATAGCCAGCACCTTGAAACTTGTTCTTCATATAAACAATAAGGTATAATACAGAGAGAAAAATCAGCACATACTCTCTTTAAATACAAATATTTAACAAATACAAACAGTTTTAAGCTTTCAAAACTATGTATGCTCTTATTCTTTATATTTTGTTTTTTTCTTAGATCTTTCCCAAACTGTGAGGCAAATAACATCAAGATAAAAGTTACTGAGAACTTCTAAACTAATCTTCCTGTTGAAAATACTTGTCATTCACATATTTTGTATATGATATCTATTTACTATATTTCTTTGGTGCAAAATTATTTTCTGTTATTTAGTAGGTTTGTATTATTTTTAAAATAGATAATTTCAAAAGTAGCAGACCAACAGATCCAATTCCGCAAAGACCAGTTAAGATAGCAGGTAATTATGATATTATTATTTTTTAGCATTCTTGATTATGTGGACATTTTGAACACTTCAAGTAAGTCAACATAGCACTGAGAAAACTTTGAAATAAAATTCTTATAAAGAAATAGAGATAATTGCTTCTATATACTTATTATTTATTAGAAGGAAAAATATTTTTTCTAATAGTTTCATTTTGAGAAAAGTAATACTTTTCCACCTTTTCAAGATATGAATGTGTATGCATACCAGATAGAAAAACTAGTTCAATCAGGACTATTTTTTAGAATAACATTTCATAATGACACATTTTTGTTAAACTACTGTTATTGGTTTTTTTCAATAACTTCAAATGGCATTTTTAAAGGTTAACTGCAAAGAGCCTGTTGAATCTATTCCTATTTCAAGTTTTTTATTATTTTCCCCTGAATGTTTCCAAGTCTTTGTAATACTCTCAGAGCTACTCATCTCTGATTACTCTGCACTGAGTTGTGTGTGTGTGTGTCAACTCATTATCCCAAACAATGGTTAATACAGCATTTCTGAAATGCATTGTTTTGCATGATTCTGGACTCAGAAAAATATTTATCTGGTTATAAATATGCTGGTATTGTCTTCTTACTTATGAACATTTTTTCATTAAAAGACAGATTAGATTTTGTAATAGTTTGATCAGGGTTTCGAGTTTCTTGTGTCTGAAATCTATGTTTCAATCATAATATTGCATCCTGAACAATAAAGGACACAAATAAATTAAGTAATTATTTAGAAGTTGTGATAAAATGGGAAGCAAAAATTCTATTCTATTGGAATATTCCTAATGGGAACCAACAATTCTATTTTTCAAAAGATTAAAACTACAACAAGTTAATAGCTCAAGCATTTATATACCTTATTTTAGCTGACCAATTTTAAGGACAAGGGAAGAAACTAAGAAAAAAATGTCTACAATTATTTTTTATTATTTATGAAATTATTTTACCTTAATGTGATATTAACATATTCTAAAGCTCTTATATATATATCAATATATCAAGTCTATTTATTTTTTCAAAAGGTTTTCTGGACATGACTCAACACTATTGTTTTGTTATTCACTAAGTGAAATGGCTAAAATAAAGATACGTTGACTCTGTTAGAGTTCATTTCTATCCTTCAAACTTGAAGAATCAACTACAATTATTATTTCTAGTGTGAACCCCTAAGTGGGCCAGGATGATAAGGGAATTACATATTTGAAAACCTAAAGAATAACTCTTTAAATAAAAACCTTTTAATTGTGAATTTTAAACGTTACTATTTTTTTTTTGTTTTGCCTAAATAAATACTATGAGTGAGACAATATATAGAGTTAGTTGTGTATGGTTTTATGTATTGCTTACCCTAACTAGCTTGGTGGCCTTTGGCAAGTTACATAGCTTCTGTGTGCCTCATTTTTATCATCTAATATACAGTACGGACAATTATTGTAAATATCTTAGAGAGTCAGTCTAAAGATTAAATTGATATTTTTTAAATCCTTGGAATAGAGCCTGGTGCATAGAAAGAAGTGCTAGATAAGTGTTTGTTAAATAAAATGAAGGCTTAAAATAAATAAAGGCATTTATCATGTTCTTGGATAGAGGGAATTGCTATACTCCAAATAAAAGACGATTGTGACTTGGATAGGAATGTTGGCAGTACAGATAGAAATAAATAATCATATCTAAAAGACATTAGAAAGCCTTATGCTATGATTGGCATAACTCTAAGGATAGTGGGAACATTCACAGATACAAATTGTTACAACTAAAATTAGCCTGGAGATGACTATCCTGCCCTGTTTTATGAATGACACTTTTAAGGTAACACAAACTGATTCCCTGAAATATAACTTACCAAGCAATGGAATCCAGGCATCAAGGTGCCACTCAATTTTCTATACACTTCTAAATATAGGAAAAATCCTTGCTCAGTTTCCTCAAGGCTGCTTTTTTTTTTTCCTTGAAGGGAGGAGAGGAGGGGGCAGGGAAGTGGGACAGGGAAATGTCTTTTCTTTCTGCATGTGATTCAGAAAAAGAAATTTCATACAAGTTTTTGGTATTAATCATTCTTATCTTGCAGGCCAGTCCTATCTAAAAAAAACAAACATGCAAATTGACCATACCTCCACTATGCCCACCAAGACTTGAGGTCTCTATGGAAGACACAAGTAAGGTAAGGGGGACTGCAGATTGAGGTCTTTAATAGGCCAACTGCTTTTCTGGTTCCTTGTTCTGTGGTTACAGACTATGTCTTATGGTGTCTTCTATATTTTACTTTTAGTTCAGGCAGTACACTACCAGTCATGCCAGAACTCCTTAACTGGCTTCCATTCTCTCTCTCTCTCTTTCAATATAATCCCCTCTAATCCCTGACTATGGGCTCTATATTTTATTTATACTTAGAGTACCTGGAATTTAAAATGTCTTAATTTTTTCTCTGTACTTGGATTTGTGACAGTAACTTTAGAGTGAGCAATGTGTTAGCACTTTCCATTTAATTCTAACTCTAATAATATATCCAATTCTCATCCCCAACTCTTGCACTCTTTAGTCCATCTCCTTTCATCTACTAAGGGTTTGGTTTGGTTTTGTCGAATACCCATCCCTCACCAGAATCACCATTTCCCCTCTCTATAATCCCAGCCTGTATACAAACCTGACTGTAAATGATCAGCCATTAAAAGTACACATTAAAAAAATAGATTAAGAAAGAAAAAAGAAGATTCCTCCTCCT
The DNA here is from genome assembly GCA_004026805.1 of Lasiurus borealis. Taxonomy (NCBI): domain Eukaryota; kingdom Metazoa; phylum Chordata; class Mammalia; order Chiroptera; family Vespertilionidae; genus Lasiurus; species Lasiurus borealis. Next base: position 13,037 of record PVJN01008493.1, on the reverse strand, counting down.
TTAAAATATCCAACAAAACATTTCTTTGATCCCCCAGCTTCTGCTTATACCCTCTATGGAAGACAGAATAATGGCCCCCAAACATGTCCATGTCCTAATCCCTGGAACCAGTGGACATGTTACCTGACATGGCAGAGGGGAATTCTGTAGATGTGATGAAGTTAAGGGCTTTAAGATTGGGAGGTTATTCTGTGTCTTCTGGGTGAGCTCAGTGTAATCAATGAAGTCCTTAAAGGATGCAGGAGGGAGGCAGAAGGGTTAGAAGGGGTATAGGTGTGGAAGCAGACACTGAAGATGAAGAGAAGCAGGAGGCTAGGGGAGGAGGAAGGCAGGCAGCCTACAGGACTGGAAACAGCAAGGAAACAGATTCTTCCCTGGAGCCTCCCAAAAGAACGCAGCCCTGTCATGCCTTGATTTTCATTCACTGTAACCCATTTTGGATTATTGACCTCAGAACTGTAAGATAATAAGTACGTGCTGTTTGAATAAGTATGTGTTTATAAGTCTGTAGTAATTGGTTACAAAACAGGCCTTCGTTCTATTTTGAATCTCCTCTGTCCAGGTTTCCTCGTTTCCAAGTAATTGGCAATCACTGTGGCCAACCTTTTAGCAGTCTTTGGCATCAGGATTGGTTTCTGGATAGGGATATATTTACTGTTTTCTGATTGCTATCTCATAGTCAGTGAAACTTTATTCTGTGTAAAAATAGTTTTAGGTCTGTTGCTAAACTTGCTCTTTGAGAAAGAAGAAGTGGGTTGTTGTTTTTTCCTACCAAAGTCTTTCTCAGATCCTGACAACATAACAACCCATGGAAAAAAAAAGAACAATTGTCAACTGGAGACTTTGCAGGTCACAAAGTTAAAAACTCAGATACCAATTCAATAGACTGGTGTGTGGTTCGCATTTCTTCAAAGAGTCTCTTTTGTTACCTTGCTTTGTGTAGGACAAGACTGAGACAGGAAAGTCACCTTCTAAGGGTTTTTCCCACTGAGTTTAAACATTGGAGTTCCAGCTTCATAAAGAGGTCTTTGGTCCTGTCTGCCTTATCTGTTCATGGGTAGATGGTTCATTAGGACTAGGTGCCAGGCCCCTTGAGGATCAGCAGTCTGTTTGGGAGGGGAACAGCAGCTCTAGTGTTAGCTTGTTTGTGGGATGCAGCTTTCTTGTCATGTCTGGCTTCTGGTTGTTTCCTAACATTCCCACCTGCTCTGTTTTGCCTTGAAAACAGCTTTATAAAAATGGTATGCTCATCATTTATAAGAAGCTATGCTGGGAGGGTGTTCTTTGTACATCTACTGTGCCATCTCCTGGAATCGGAAGACCCTTTCTTCTTTAAACATGTATTCATTTGGTGATAGAGACACCATACACTTTGATTTTCTTACTGTTGTATTTGTTGTTGCTGACTCCTCTCCTCATTATTTAAGACTTGAAGTTGGGATAATCTAGGGCTCAATATGAGAGCACCTGTTCTCTAGATACATAAATGCTTATTCTCTCATGTCCTTTTGAAAGTTATTATTATTTTAGTGATAACTTTGAAATCTCCCTTCCAGATACTGTCACTAAGTTCTTAATTGTAGCATATAACTATCTATTATTCAACACATATACATGGATAAGTAATAGGTATCTCAAAATGAATATATCCATAAAATATAAATACCCAAAATGCATGACTTTCATTTTCCAAACTGTATTTACCTACCCACAACATTTACCTTCTCAGTATATATTGCCAACATCCTCTCTGTTGCTCAGGGGAACACACATCATTAATTCTTCTTCTTCCCTCCTATGACACATCAAATTCATCATCAAGTTCTCCAGTCTGGCCATTCTTTATCACTTCACCTTGTCTCCCCCTCCCCCAATTCAAGCCATCACTTTTTCTCATGTTGTTTTGATAGAACATATCCTCTCCCTGTGCCAGCACAACTGTCCAGAGCTTGGCCATACAGCTGTCTTATAAAAAAAAATGTCAACATAAATGTTCAACTTAATTTTTTTAATTTAACACATAAATAAGAATATGTCCCAATCTCTTTAATAGCTTTTATCAACCTTATACTAAATACTAAATATACCCAAAGCCCCAAAGGCTAACTAACTCAGTGGTCGGCAAACTGTGACTCACGAGCCACATGTAGCTTTTTGGCCCCTTGAGTGTGGCTCTTCCATGTGGGCACACATGAACAGTTCGATCGAAACTTCATGGCCTGTGCACAGAAGTCAGTTTTTGGCTCTCAAAAGAAATTTCAGTCGTTGTACTGTTGATATTTCGCTCTGTTGACTAATGAGTTTGCCAACCATTGACCTAACTAAACCCCTCCTTACACAGCTCCCACTCTCTCCTCCACATTCTGGACTCTACTCATACTGATCTGATAGTTATTCTTCTTATGCCAAGTTCTTATTCTGAGATATTCTGGTACATCCAGAACTTCTCCCAGTTAATCATTTTCTATAATTAGCTGTATCTCTTTACTTACACCATCTTGTGCTTTCTCAAAGTCCCTTCTCCAGAGAAGGTTTCATAACAGAACTATTTAAAATTATATCCCTCACTGTCTCACATCCTGGCCTACTATAGAGTTCACCCCCATTGAAAATGGCATCATTTATTTTCTGCTAAGATGTTAGTGATACTGGGGTGGAGAGTTTGTCTCGCTTGTCGCTGTGTCCCTAAACTCCTGGTATTAAAACATTGATCCAAAAATGTTTTTGAATAGATAAGTCAATAAGCAACTAAATTAATGATTGAATGATAGTGGTATCTTACAAAAGGCTAGAAACCCTGTGGTGTGGCCAGAAGTAACCTGGCTCATTAAGTGGAATCTAAGGGGAGTTTGGTATACGTTACATGATGAGCATCAAAAGATTTAACAAAAATAATTTAGATCTGCCTCCGGTAGAATCTATTTTTTAGACAATCGGTAGAGAATATAAATAAAGTTAAAATATTTGTGGGCCCTCTATAAAAGTGGCATCACCTCCTTAAGTCCTATTGCGTAGCATGAAACTTCATGAGAATAACTTCCATGAAGCCTCTTAGAAGTAGTCAGAGATCATTGTTGCACCTACAGAAACTGAACCCCTTGTGGAAGCAATTCTTCCAGGGAGCAAAGACGAGAGTAGAGCCTCTGGGAATAGCACTCCATGGTGAAGATGTGCCCAGTGAGAGCATATTGTTAAGATGAGATGGATTGTGCTGCATGTAAAAGGTTTTTTTCCTAACTAAGCAGCATTACCTGCCCATCATATTTCTCCTCATTTCTCCTTTTTTGTCTGAATGTGTGTTTCACTGGTTGGTGAAGACGGGGCTAATGATGCAATCCCTTTCTCTCTCTCTCTCTCTCTCTCTCTCTCTCTCTCTCTCTCTCTGTCTGTCTTCCTCTCCCCTCATCCTTTCTGTAATGTTATTTAGAACTCTCCCTCCCTTTCTTTCTGTAAAAATCAATAAATCAACTTTAGAAGTAAAATGATCCTTTCAGTTTTATTCATTTTAGATTCCTTAATTCCTACTCATGGCCTCAACCCCCTAAATATCTAGGAGAGCTGATCATTCTTTACTTCTCAGGCAACTATGATAAATACAAACATACACATACACTCACACACACACATTCAAGAAGAATTAAAATTCATTTTATTTTTGTGTTGCTTTTATGTTGTCTGTAAAATGGACACATGTTAAAAGAGGTGACTTGCGGTCTCACACCATAAAACATACATGTCTGAAATGCCACCGAGACCATCTCAGATAGCTGCTTTTGGCATTGAGCTAAATTTAATTGTTTGTCTCCAGAATATTCTCCGCAGTGTTTTAAGTGACAATATATACCTGGAGTACTATCCCACTTGCATTAAACTTTCCTTTTCAAAATGCATAAGTAGAGCCAGAAATGCTGATATGGTTTAAAATGCACTCACATTCCAGGAATTATATCTAATAATTACTTTCTCATGTCATGAGATATGGCATATTTTATGGAATTCTTTATTACTTGAAAAATAACTACTGCATAAAGAAGAATGGAGTTATTTGAATTATAAAATTGTCTCTTTCCATTAAATGTATACATATTTGTTATTTTCTAGAGCAGAGATCTGCAAATTATGACCCATGGGTCAAATCTGGCCAGTGGGCTCTACTTTTGTGTGTATGTGTACTATTGATTAACTAATTCTGTTTATTTCAGAATTGTGAAGTAAAACCAAAGAAGATTTTGTGAAAGAGACAATATGTGACTTTTAAGGCCTAAAATATTTTTTAAATATATTTTTATTGACTTCAGAGAGGAAAGGAGAGAGAAATAGAATCATAAATGATGAGGGAGCATCACTGATTGACTGCCTCCTGCATGCCCTCTTGAGGATCAAGTCTGCACCCAGGCATGTCCCCTGACCTGGAATCGAACCAGTAACCTCATGTTTCATAGGGCAACTACTGAGCCACACCAGCTAGGTGAGGCTAAAATATCCCATGTTGCCCTGTAGAAAAAAAAAATGTGTAGACCCGGTTCAAGAGTAATTCTGTAACCTACTCTTGTATTTGGAGTATGCTTTAACAAAATATTTCAAGAGAACAAGAAAGAGATTTTCTACCTTCTCCTGTGAAATTTTGGCGATTTTACATAGCCATCATAGACACAATTTCTTCCCATTAATACAATGATCTGTGAGATTACAGTGATTTATACAATTAGGGGCTTTTAACTTAATATTTGTAGCTATTTCTTGCACTTTGACTCTCCTGGAACATTTTGTTTTAAGTGTGTCAAATGAATGTTGACTCTACATCTGCACTGGATCTAATGTATATATTTTTAAAGGCCGAATTTAAGCCATAACTTTTCAATGGGGATTCTAAATTGACACACCAGCCTTGTAATAGATCTTGGAAAATGCTGAATTTTTATTTATGTCTTCAGGTGACAAGCTGTGATGGATGGCCTGACAAGGTCCCATCATCTAGCTCTGCACTGGCCGGGAAAAGATCGAGGCACGGTCTGCCCAGTTAGTTATCAACAGCTAGCAGCCTCTAGGCAGCAGTTTCAAAGACATCTGTTTGGACTTCTAACAAGTACATTCTATTGTGTCATTTATTCAAGTAAACATAATTTTATAACAAGTTGTTAAAAACCCCTTTTTCACCCATGAAAGTCTTTTCCTGGGATAAACAGTCCTAATAAGTGACTAGCTTAAAAACTGTACTTCTTGAGTTAAAATCAAAGCAATCATTTCACTAAGTATAGCTAAAGTAATTAGTGTGGCACTATATTTTGTTATTCTGCCATCTTTCTTAAGAATCATTTTTTCCCCTTCATCACAGAAATTGCTCATTTGAAGATGAATTATTCTTTTCCCTCTTATCGTGAGGTGAAGGCTGTCATCCTGTGGTGTTCTCAGGGACTGAGTATTCCAAGACAAAGGTATCTAATTTTAGCAGTCACAGCTAAAAGTGATGTTACTGTTAGTTGTCAGGGAAGTGATCATTAAAGAGTCTATTTTCTCTTTGATGCAAGCAATTCGGATCGACATTTCAAGGCACTTAAAATTGCCATTAATATCCCTCCAATTCTTCACCTCATTCTTATTAGTTTCTTATCATTTGTTATGAATGTGATACAAACAATAAAATCATTTTTCTTGTTCACGTTTTCCAGATGTATTAGTACTTAAGTCAGTTACTTTTAAAAAACCATTTATTATCACTTTTTTTAATATATTTTATTGATAGTTTTACAGAGAGGAAGGGAGAGGGATAGAGAGTCAGAAACCTCAATGAGAAAGAGACATTGATCAGCTGCCTTCTGCATGACCCCACTGGGGATGTGCCCACAACCAAGGTACATGCCCTTGATGAGAATTGAACCCAGGACCCTTCAGTCCACAGGCCGATGCTCTATCCACTGAGCCAAACCGGTTTCGGCATCATTTATCATTTTAAAAAGATTAACTTTACAACAAAATCTTATTTTTTTATTCCTTGTGCTATTACAATTTTGTGTTTTATATGAAGACTTTCCTAAAAACAAAACACTCAGCTTTCAATATACTTGAGTCTTACTGAAGGTAAACTTCACTTAATCTCCATGAGGGATATGATGGAAAATATATTTGGATTTAACGAGGTGCTTCCTGCAATGATACTTCAACCTCTTATATCTGATCTTAATACAGTAACCAAATGGTTGTAGCTTTGGTTTTGTTTGTCCTCAGGAGTCTCCATCACTGGGTCAAATTATAATTCATAACTGCATTTTTCATAAAAATATTAATTTACAAGCAAACTTTTATATAAAGTAAACACACTCTGCAGACTAAGAAGAAAAAACAATTGAAAGGAGATTTCATAACAATATAAGAAGTATTTGAAGATTTTGACATAATGTTCAGAGTGGAGCAAATAAAAATATCAAACTTAGGACAGCGGTGGACAGCTGTTATCTCTTTTGTATTTTTATGGAGGCCACTAGGAATGCATTTCTGAATAATGAGCTTCAGTCTCGCTGAGTTTTAAATGACATTTAACTGTATGAGAGGGTCTCTGAACTCTACCAACTCCATGTACCCAGCAGCTTCTATTTCCCTGAGTGATGGCTTCCATGGGAGATGCCTTTGGTAGGAAAATTGCTGCAGTCTTTTGTAGAGACCTGCTTGGTAGCTGTGGAGCAGCAGAGCTGAATGGATTCAGTGTAATATTTGGTTATTGTGTCTCCTGGGGCCTCCTGACATGCTTCGAACTATGTCCGTTAGTACAGTTCACATCCTTTGAACTATACAGGCAAAAAGTGGCTCTGCAGGGTTTTCTGTACGGCTCTCATGGAGACTGACTGTGATTCTTCAGTCAGTCTACCCATGTACCCCGCAATCCATGTGCCATATTATGTTACATGCCACAGCATAGATTTCTCTATGAGCTCAAGCTAAGCTGTCAGATGTTTAAAACTCCCTTCCAGTTTCTGACACATCTGCATCTATTAAAAAGAACAAAGATATCTAAAAATACTCTCTTTTTTTAATCATGGAAAAGCATATTATAAGTTAGAAGATTAGATGTTCTTTGTCTTGGATAAATCACTGTAGAACATTCTAAGTCAGAGAGAGTCCTTCTCCCACAGGTGGGAAGCACATGGACAGTAGCACAGTTTTCCATGTGGGTAGCACAAAGATAATAGAAGTGAAGGAAAATATGCTTAAAATGGGGAGGGGGAGACGGATGAGGGCATGTACTGGGGTGGGAAGGGCAATAGGGAAAAAAAAACATATGAGTAAATTAAAAAAATAAAATAAAATAAGCAAATGTGCTTTGGGATTGTCTAGAAAATACCAGAGCAGGATAGGCTAGTGGAATCTTAGGGAAATCAATTGACAAGCAAACACAACCTGGATTCATACCAATAATAGTCACTATAACCTCGACCATAAGCCATTTCCTTGGTGACAAGAGCTCTCTTTGCTTGCTGGGGCAAAGGGCAACTTATTTTGCAATATATTATTGCAAAATTTTATAAATGTTTACATTCACATAAATTTTCATGAGTGTGATGTTGAATTTCTGGGTTGTATGGTAAGTAAATGTTTATCTTTGTAAAAGGTTAAAATAATCGAAAAATTTCAAAAGTGCCTGTAGCATTTTATATTACTAATAGCAATATATGAAATTTTAAGTTGCTCCATATTCTCATCTGGCAAGATCAGTCTTCAATTTTGGCCATTCTAATATTTGTGTTGTGGCATCTGATTGTGATTTTAATTTTCACTTCCTTCATAACTAATGATTTTGAGTATTTTAAAAAATAGTTATTGGTATTAGTAAATGTTTTGAATATTCTAAAATTTTACCAATTTTTTAATTGAATCCTTTTGAATTAAATTGTAAAAAAATGATTTTGCATACAAGCCTTTTATGAGATTTAAACTCAATATTTTTCCCAGTTTGTTTCTTAACCTTTTATTTTTCTTTTTGGAAAATATATTTTTATTGATTTTAGAGAAAAAACGAGAGGGAGAGATAGAAACATTAATGATGAGAGAGACTCATTGATCAGCTGCTTTCTGCACACCTTTACTGAGGATCAAGCCTGCAACCCAGGCATGTGCCCTCCCAGGGAGTCCAACCAGGGTCTTTCTGGTTCATAGGTCTACTCTCAGCCAGCTGGGCACCTTTTATTTTCTTAAGCATGTATTATAAAGAGTGAAAGTTATCGTTCTTTTTACCCTTTATTTCTATAGTTTAAACTAGTTTATAAACGTGTATTTCTCAATAAAGAAGCAAAGCAGAGAATTTTAATACACAAAAGGTATAAACAAGGCATTTAGAAACTTTTTCTCTCCCTCAGGTTTTCTAAATTTTCTACTAGGTTGAGAGAGCAAAGAGTAGATCTCTCTCCCATCCAAACCATGCTAATTAATTCCAAGACATCTTACAGAGTTCAGGGCAGAGGTCACAGAATACAATCTTCTCTAAAAGCAACTCGCAGTTCATATTCACTGTCTATGTTCCTAAAGTCCCTATTATTTACTCCTGTTAAATAAATGCAATTGCTAGAATAAAGTTGTATGCACCAACTTAGAAAATATATCTTCCATAAAAAAGCTTCTATTCTTTTTAATTCTAATACAACTTAAATCATAGTATTTTTATTATTAAACAATTTTTCTTGGTGAGTTTTGTGTTTTCTTTCTTTTCTTTTCTATTTTATTTTTATTTTTTGACAATATTTGAAATATTATAAACTGACATAGGTTAAGTCTAAATTAAATCAGACAAACAGTTGATTGTTTTAACAAATGATAAATGAAATTGTAATAAAATAATTCAGATATTATTTGATGAGTACAATTGTTTAATTTTCAGAATATTTAACTCTAAGAGTTGGAAGAAGAACAAGCACCTCTATAATTAGTATTCAAATCTAAGATCACTATTTATAATAGAAGTATATCACCATTAGTAATAATGGACAACTCCAGTGTTTCATGCCTCTATCCTTTTGCTGATAATCAAGTGGAGATAATAATGTTAATGAACATCTTTTAGGAAGGTGTAGTTTACTCTTACTAGATAAGTGACGAATACCACACTGATAATGACCTCCTCATGCTCCATGGTTTTTGTAAGCCATTCCACAAATTAAAGGTGGTGTTTTAGATAATTATCCATCTTCAACCTGCATTTTCATGAAATTACTTTTCTTTATTATCAGCATAGTAGCTTTTATTGAGAATATTTTATGATGTACTAGAGGCCCAGTGCATGAAATTTGTGTATTAGAGGGGTCCCTCAACCCAGCCTGCACCCTCTTGCAATCTAGGAACCCTCAAACGTTGTCCTTGGGGGACCAGGCCTAAACCAGCAATCAGACATCCTTAGCACTGCTGTGGAGGAAGGAAAAGTTCCCACCACCAGCGCACATCAGCTGTTAGCCCGGCTTCTGAATGAATGGTGCTCCCCTTGTGGGAGCACACTGATCACCAGGGGGCAACCCTTGCATTGAGCATCTGCCCCCTGGTGGTCCACGCATGTCATAGTGACTGGTTGTTCTGCCGTTCTGCCATTTGTATATCAGCTTTTTATTATATAAGATAATAGCTAATAATTATTGAATATTCCTGTATGCCAGGCTCTATTTAAAGTACTTTAAAGATATTAACTCCTAGAAATTTCATAAGGCCAATGAGAAAAATTACTATTGTTATTACCATTTTAGAGGTGAAGCAACAGAGAGAAGTTAAATAACTTACTCTTACCCTCTGTACTGCACTGTCCATTAAACTGGAAAAACATCTTTAATATTATAAATAACTTAACTGCAATTAGAAAGGGGAAAAATGTAAATGCTCATGATTTTCCTCCAGTCTAAACTTTGTATAATCTAGATATAGAGCATTATAGTTCTAAGACTAGCCAAAGAGAAAATCTCAGCACAAATAATAAACTGAAATCATGAGGATGTGATATTAAATCAGGAAAGATTATAAATTAAATTCTGAACTATTGTTGCACTGTTTAATTATAACATTACGGACAAGTGGTTAAAATGAGGCACTGGAAACCTTCCAATCAAGTTATTTTGCAATTACTTCAATTACATTCCCTTACTTTTATAGCTAAATATGAATAAAAATTAGGCCAACTGTGGGGCCAGGACTTCATATTGGATGGTGATATCTCTATATATAAAAGCCCAGTGACTGGAACAACCAGAAAGACTGGAACGACCAATGGTGATGACACACACTGTGACAGCCAACCGTGGTGGATCCAGCCTCGCTGCTGCTGGAGCATTTGGGCCTGTTGGCCTGACCAGATTTCATGGGGACCAACCGGAGAGAGGCAGTATCTGCCCACTCTTACTGCAGATCCAGCCTCCCTTCTCCCCAGCCTCTGGAAGTGTCCAGGCCTGTCAGCTGGGCCAGGGGCCTTGGTGGACTTTGCTCAGTCCACAGGAAGCCTTATTCTTGCAGGAATCTTCCTGAAATGGGCCTCTAGTATTAATATAACCATAATAATTTTCCAACTCTGCATCAGGGATTAGTCAACTTTTTATATCATAAAACCCTTTTCTAATATAATTATATTTCTAGAAAAATTTGTGTGCACATTTAGAAGCACACACATATGTAATTTCCAGATGTCACATATGTTTTTCTGAAGATATCCAAGTCTTTTTGAATGACAAATCAAGAATTCCTGCCCTAAGCTTTTGAACAAATATCATATCTTCCTGCACTTATCTCATTAATTAGTGATGGCATTTATCTATATGTCTTGCGGTTATATGTCTCGTCACTTCAACATATTGAGAAAATGTAATATGTTTAGAGTTTAGTAGGAAGTTAGACATGAGTGGCTGGAGTGGGGCCTACTCTGTGGTCCTGACAGGAGTCAGAGGAACATTGCCTTCAGAACGTCCCTTGATGGGCAGCCGAGAATTCAGCAGACCGCCAGTGGGCAGGGGATGAAGTTAAAACCAAATCTTATCTTAACCCACCATTGCTAAACTTCTTACCCTTCTCTTTCTTACTGGTCTTACATCCACACAGATTCCTCTCCCGCAGGTATTAATAAATCACTTGCAGAGGCTCTCTTTCTTTTTCTTCCCCTGCCACCCTCTTTTTCTCTCTTTCTCAAGCATACCTGAGCCTTTTCTCCTCTCCTTACCCCAAGCTCATATATCCTTGCTTTCTTTCTTCTAAATTTTAAAGGCCCTTCTTTTGCCTCCTTAACATTTTTGCAGAACCCACACAGCCCAGCTGGCTCACTTCTACCACAGCTCACTTCTTCCACCTTTGTGACTTTCTGAGAGAGAGAGAGTAATAAAAAGATAGATAGATGATAGATCACTTGCACATGATCCAGGAAACAACATAACATAGGTCCAATTACTACTTCTAATCGATAACTGAATTGGCTGCTTATTATGAGTCAGGCCATTTCTCTAAAAATTTTAGATAATTAAGTTTTGTAAGTTTTAAATATTTATTCTGATTATAGTGATAATAAAATATAATAATTGTCACTTTTTAAGTTTATACATTATAATTAACTGAGTTAATCTGCATTTTAACTGAATGTGCAGTTATCATTGTTTTCCAATTTTAAAGATTAAGAATTAAAGTAGTGTGTTTAAGTACAAAATTATACTTACTAGACAATGCTCAATAAATTAATGAATCAACCATATCTGGTTTGGAAGTTCTTGGGGAATTTGTTGGAAACATCCTTTAAAGATTGTATGATTATAGGAAATAATTTATAAGTTTTAGAATTTGGTTTGTAAAAAATACATACTACTATATATAAGGATAATTAATACAAATAAAATAAAATAGTAAATTAATTTAAATTAATTTATATACTAACCAAACAATAATCTCAAATGGAATCCAAAGAAAAAAGTGATACTACAGAATCAATTGAAAACCATAGTGCAACTATTTTAGTAAAATGTAAATTTGTGTTTAATATATATACACATATTATGTATAATTAAAATCATTTTGTTAAATATTTTAAAATTAACTTTTTCCATTTCTGTGTAAATTATATGCATAAATATCTACTTAAACATATTTCATCAGGTAAAGACCTAGATACAAGTAGATTTTTAATCCATGATGTTGTTTCATTTAGTTTCACTGTCAATGTGACGTTATTTTTAATATTCTATACAAAAAGTACACTTAATTATATGTTTGTTTTTGGATTTCTAAAATTTAAGAAATGGGAGAAAATGAACAGAGGATGTTAAAACAGTAAAGAATTGAGAGTGATATGAAAGTATGGGAGACTTTTTTCACCCCTACAGAAATAGAAACAGAAAAGAGAATATTATAAAATTTCTAAAAATTTAAAATTATATAACTGTCAGCACTCTCCAACCAAAATTATCATCACTGGTCTTTTATATATAGCAGAGGCAATTTCTCCAGCATAATAAAAATACCAATTTTTATCATCAGATAAGAAGGGTTCTGCAGACAGGGAATATACAAAAGTGCTCACCATCACCTTCCATCATAAAGGAAGCTGAAAAAAGAAAAGAAATAAAAAGTAAAGGAACCTATAATAAGTATACCTGAAAGGATCAAGAAATAAGGGAGGCAGGAGTTCCTCAAGAATAGTAATAGTGTTATACTAAAAACGAGAGTAGTCTTTTCAGTTCTTTTTTATGGTAGATGAAGGAATTCTAAGATGAAAGGAGAGACTCAGCTATGAGGCAGACAATAGGAAATATCTTCAGAGCATTGACTTGGTATTCTCTGGGAAGGTGCAAGGCAGCAGAAATATGTCAGGGAGGAAGAAAAAGAGGTGCTGATAGAACATTATTGAAAGAAAAAAGACAAATGAGTTTAAGATGTACATTTAGCTCATTCCAATGAAAGAGAAAAAGTTAAAGGATAGAATATTTATCTATTAGTATCAAGTCCAAATGCTGAGAAAGGAAACATACTAGGCGAGTAGTTTTTGTGTTCTCAAAACTATATAAGTAGATAAAGAGGAAGTACATTATTCTGTTTGAAAT
>PVJN01008492.1:0-64254 GCA_004026805.1 Lasiurus borealis | reverse complement strand
GATGAAAGAACTTGGTGGCAAATTCTCTATTTTGTTTTCATATAGCATAATAGTTTGCTGGGGATTAATTCTAGGTTCAAAGCATTTTCTCTTAACTCTGAAGATACTATTTTATGGGCTTCTGTTGTCTCTGTCTGATAGCTCTTCTTTTCCTCCTCAGAGTTCTGCTATGCTAAGTAAGGTACTGTTTGGATTTAATCTGGTTGGTATTCAGAGTTTCCTAAAGTTGAGGCTTTATGTCTTTAATCAATTCTCGGGTGGGGAAGGACGGCGTCAGGGGGAATCCTAGCTGTTACTTTCAGAATATTGCCTTCCTCCAATTCTCTCTCTTTTCTCATTTTATAACACCAATGTAATGCCGTCTTAATAAATTGTACTTGTCCTTACTCATTCTTTCCTATTTTTCATCTGGTAGTTCCTCTGTCCTCCATTCTAAGCAATTATTTCAGAGCTATATCCCAGTTCCACTAATCCTCTAATCAGTTGCAACTAACATGCTGTTTTCACAACTCATTTTTGTTCTTATAAGTCCTTTTTAAGTCTTTGGCAAATTTACAGGTTCAGGTCTGACGGTTTCTGGTTCCAGTTTTAAATGTGCACAAAAGAGGGAGACCTGGGCTACAGCAAGGCGAAAAGGGCTACTTTCTATGAGGGACGGTTCCTGGTACAGGTTGGGACATGGCGTTTGTTGACTGACTGCTCAAGTACTGAGTATATCAATTTTTATACTTACAGAGGTTTTAACTTCCCTGAGAAACATACATTTTAAAAGTACATTATCATTTTTGAGCACAGACATCTTAAGATCAAGTCCTGGTGCTTAAGGAACATCTTCAAAGTATACATTCTCCCAGAGGATGTATGTCATTTTCTTTTTTTGAATTGGTCCTTCTCTTTTTTAACTGCACTTTTTTTTTTGCTTTTTGTGTTTGTTTGTTTTCTTACACTGTTCCAAAAGACTCTCTCTTGATAAAGTGTCTGCTTGTTGAAGAACAACTAAGTTACATTTTGTTCCCAAGAGTTGACTTGTAAACAACTCTATGAAAATCTTCATTGGGATTTATTAATGTTTTAGCTCATGAAAACTGGACTTAAAGAGCAGAGGTGTACTAGGTTCAATTTACTTATGACAGCATTCAATGGAGATACTGATTTCCATGTAAAAGCTTAAGAGGAAATAAAAGGGAACAAAAAAACTGCTAGAATATTTCTAACTTGTATTCTATAGTGAGACAGAACTACACACCCTGTGGGCATGTGTCTGAAGCATGAGCAATGCCTCTGAGTTGGAAATACATTGGCCTGGAATGAGTGATGTGGAGGGTTTCTTTCTCTCTTCACACTTGACTTACTGTCACACTCTTTGCAGAGCAAAGCCAGGGGCCACGATCCTTCTATTGAGCAGTGGATGCATTGTCTATATGGCAAAGTTGCCAACAGGGGCACTGGCCACTGGATTATACAAAAACTGATCTCTTAAAAATGATTGGTGAAGAAGCCCGCCCACCCATAAAGACAGTCTGACTCTTGCCTTGACTGTACTGGACAGACCTGTCAGAAGCCACACTCTTTTTTGTCTGCACATCAAAAGCAAAATGGTCATTTAATCACCTTCTTACCAAAGCTTTTGATGTAGAGGGAGGACTGTGGTCATAAAAATTGCTCGGATTTCTCAAAAAGTGGCTTTTTTTTTTTTTTAGAAAAAAATAGGCTCAAGTCTATTCATTTTGCAAAAAGGGGTCAGTAATTGGTCAAACAGAACATGAAGGGATTCCCTGACATTGGAATAAACTCTTTGGGAAAATAAAGACCAATATAAGGAAAGATTTAGGCCTGTGAAGTGGAATTCTCTGTTCACGGGAGAAGCAAGACTCAGTTACATTAATAATGAAGAGACAAAGAGCCGATTAATGCTGAGATTTTCTTTGTCAATGCACTGTTGTAAAAAAACAAAATTAATGAGATTCCTCCCCTTAAGGTAAACAGATATTTTAATAGTTTCCATAAATAGATTGTATTTTGTTGTGCATAGAAAATTGTTCAATTCTCATTTATTTATTCTAGTGAAACTGTTTAACGATACACTCTCCCTGGCAGACACTCATTCCCATAATGGTTAGTGTGTCACTTGACTGTCAAATGCTATATAATGGCAATGCTATTTGTAGGGACCTCTACAGTTCACAGAGTGCTTTCATATGCATTATTATATTTGATCCAGATAAATAAAGGGTAATACTTACAAAATGGGGAGTAACTAGATTCTGACTCTTAAATTTTAGAGTCCGATGCAATTTCACAGATCTAGAACAAGTGCTCCAAAATTTTATATGTAACCAAAAAAGATCTCAAATAGCCTCAGCAATCTTGAGAAAAAACGAACGAAGTTGAAGGAATCACAGTATCAGATATCAAATTGTACTCCAAAGCCATTGTAATCAAAACAGCCTGGTACTGGCACAAGAACAGGCATATAGATCATTGGAATAAAACAGACAGCCCATGCCATTATGGTCAATTAATATTTGACAAAGGGAGACAAGAGCACACAATGGAGTAAAGACAGTCTCTTCAATAAAGGGTAGTGGAAAAATTGGGCAGGAACATGCAAAAAATGCAACTAGACCCCCAACTGACACCATACACAAGAATAAACTCAAAAGCGATAAAAGACTTAAATATAAGTCATGAAACCATAAAAATCCTAGAAGAAAACATAGGCAGCAAAATCTCAGACTTCTCACATAGCAGTATTTTCACCAATATATTTCTTAGGATAAGAGAAATGAAGGAAAAAATAAAACAAATGGAACTACATCAATCTAAAAAGCTTCTGCACAGCAAAAGAAACCATCAACAAAATGAAAAGGGAACCCACTACATGGGAGAATATATTTGCCAATTATACATCTTATAAGGGGTTAATTTCTAAATATATTGAGAACTTATAAACTTAACACCAAGAAAACAAACAATCCAATTAAAAATAGGCAAAAGACCTGGATACTTCTCCAAAGAGCATATACAGATGGCCAATAGACATATGAAAAAATGCTCAATGTCACTAATAATCAGAGATGCAAATTAAAGCAACAATGAAGTATCACCTCACTCTTGCCAGAATGGCTACCATCAATACATTAACAAACAACAAGTGCTGGCGAGGATGTGGAGAAAAGGGAACCCTAGTGCACTGCTAGTGGGAATGCAGACTGGTGCAGTCACTGGAAAACACTATGAAGTTTTCTCAAAAAACTAAAAATGGAGCTTCCATTTGATCCAGTGAGTTTACTTCTGGGAATATATCCTAAGAATCTCAAAATACCAACCAGAAAGATATATGTGCCCCTATGTTCATAACAGTGTTTTTTACAACAGCTAAGATCTGGAAATAGCCCAACTGCTCCTCATCTGTACATGAGTGGACAAAAACGCTGTGGTACATTTGCACAATGGAATACTATGCAGCTCTGAGAAAGAAGGGTCTCTTATTCTTTGAGACAGCATGTTTGGACCTGGAGATTACTCTTCTAAGTGAAATAAGCTAGTCAGAGAAAGACAATTACATCATCTCACTTACATGTAGACTCTAATTTAACAAAATAAACTGATGAACAAAATTGGTACATAGGAAGGATACATAGAACAGACTAATAGATCGAAGAAGAGAGGGATTGGTTTTGGGAAGGATGGGAAGAGATTAACCTAAGAGCCTATGTGCAAATATGCACAGCCCACATGCACAGTCAATAATGTGAAGGCTGGGTGGGGCAAAGGCTGGGTGGAGAGGGACCATGGGGGAGAATATGAGGGATCTGTAATACTGTCAACAAAAATAAAGAAAACAAAACAAAGCAAAAAATTGGGTTATTTTAAAGTTTTCCATAAGAACATTTTACATTTTTCAATATTTCTCTTTTCCTTTAATTTTGAACTCTACTTCTGTGGAGAATATTCTTTCTATATTCTTGTTAACATCCCAACAGCCCTAAATTAAATAATGACAGCAGGTGGAGTATATACTTATTAGTATCACGGACAAAATGAGAGCTCCCAAAAGCCAGTCACACTAATCCACCCTGCTAGGTTAGGTCTCTCCTTCAGATCTAACCCTTACTAATACATAGTCGCCCTTGCAGTAAACTCGACCTGGTGGAAAAATACTGGAAGTGCTAAAATGCCCTCAACAGATTGTGAATGAATCAAGGTTTTGAAAACTCTAGCACTGACACTCTTAAGGGTATTATAAACTGCCAAGAAGTGGGCCAGTGAAAGGAAAACATTAAATTCTTGCTTTGGATTTCAGAGCACAGCTAGATATTTACCCCAAATTTTCAAGCTTTGATTTTATTACTGTTTTCTACCTTTCCTGGAAAAAGAGGTGTCATTGAGTATGTAAGTTCACTCTAAAAAAAAGAGAGTGGTCTTGTCTTTAAAAAAAAACAAAAACACTGCATACACAATTATATTAACCTTCCCTATGTACTAAAATGAAGCTATATGTTTTCATATTTATACTTCATAAATCCACTGATATAGATATAATAAAATATTCAAAAGGTAAAATAGGTGAACTTCATGTTATGTTCTTTTCAGCAAAAGCCTTTGTGTACATGTTTAAATTTATTTTTAATTAATAACCATAGAAGTAGATCAAACTTTCACTCACCTTGCTTATGGGAAAGAATTGGTTAACTACTTCAATGTATCCTGTCTTTCAGAAATTCCACTTGAATTCCTCTCCAATTCTTACCCAGTGCCTAGTAGCAGTGACATTTGTGAATTGTAAAGTTTTATGTTTTATGTAAAGTTTCATAGCTTTTACAAAACACTCTAACTCAGCCTTGGCCAGTGTGGCTCAATTGGTTGGGCATCCACCTGTGTACCAAAAGGTTACTAATGGGGGAGGGCAGGAAGCAGCCATTCAATGTTTTGCTCTCACATCAATGTTTTTCTCTCTCTTCCCCTCGCCCTTCTTCTCTCTGAAAATCAATAAACCTATAATTCTACATGCTCAAATAACAATTTTTAAAAAAATTACTCTAAGATTTGTTAGAGCTTGCCAAACATTGACAATTTTTTCTCAGACAGGATAGTTCAAACCTGTCAGGAATTATACTTGTAACTCAGTTATATTTTAGAAAATATTCCTAGATTTAGCAGAGTAGTGATTATATGATTCTGTAATATCTGTTCAGTGTTTACTTTAATAATGTGGTTAACAGCAGAAGAAGCACAAGAGGTTACTTTTCAATTCTCTGACTGAAGGACATGATAGAAGAGGATATATTTTAGGAAATAAAAATACAGTAATCATAACTAACCCTTTGAAACAGAAAGCTGAAACTCACAGAGTACCTAAAGGAGAATTCTAAATTCATAGTCCGTGTAGAATATCCTCAAAACCAAAAGGATGTTAAATCAACAGAATTGATTTCCAACTCCCCAGTTATTCTGCTTACAGTTATATCCAATCATAATCTCATGATCTTGCCCCACATGGAAGTCCATTGTTACCTGAAGGCCATCAGCAACTTGTAACCTTTCCAACTCTGGATACAGATCAGGATAAATTTAATGCCCTCTCCGACTTCACAGGACTGCTGTGAAGGTTGACCTTTTCTTCCCGTAACTTTTTAAAATCGATTATAGGCATCTTATTATTTCACCTAGTTCACAAGCATTCAAAACATTTTTAGAACATCAAGAGTGAAGCAAAGTAAATTGTTAGTGAATGTCCTATCCAGGTGGTGTTATTGATATTGATGCTAATTAGAGAATAAAGATTAACCAATTTTCCTGAATTCACAGTAATTGATTACAGCAGTATTTCATGTGAAATAGACACCTCATTTTTGATGGTTTAAAAAAATGCAACAGGAGTTTAAATTCAAATCTCTATTTATAGATATAAAAATAATCTTTACAATTTAGCCATGGCTTATGTCTTACATTCTGATGGATGGGTTATAAATATTTAGTTCCAATAGCATGGGCAGTGTGAAAAAAGTTTCACGGTAAAATGCTTCTGGAAGACATTTGAACTCATTGGTGTATCTGTATTATGGTAAACTGAGTTAATGGAAAGGGTAACTTCACAGCCTTTCACTCCTCTAACACCCTATAGAAGTTACCAATCTCACCACCACAGGCCTGTCTGGGCGGCTGGCATCTGCTTCCCCGAGATGGCCCGATGTGTCCCTCAACTGTCAACTGTGCTAAAAATAGCTCCTGAAAGTCATCATTTCGCCGTGATATTATTTTGCCAAAAGAGAAAGGGAGGAAAATATATTTAATCCTGAACAAAACCTCTTTAAAGTTTATGTTCTCAATAAACCTTTCACTGAGAACTGAAAATATAACTTGGTAATGCAATGAATAGCCTAACAAATCTATCAGATTTTTCACTTAATGCTGTTTATAGGCTTAAACCAAACCGAGAGAGAGGAAATCACCTTTTATAGCCCGACTCCTACAGGAAGAATACCTTGCTGTTGTGCTTTTTAAAGAAGGCATGGTGAATTTATATCAACTTGGGCAAATCTTGGGGCATGATAAAAGGAAGAAAAATACCAGTGCAGTTAACATTCCACAGAACTCTTTCTTCGCATGTTTATTTCCTTAGAGACTGGACATGATCCAAGAAAAGAAAAATGTAAAAAGGAAAAGTTTTTTTTTTTTTAAGTCAAAAGATAGAAGTTAACATCTGATGATGATATGGAAGAAATAATGTTTCCCTACTACTTAAAAAAAAAAAAAAAGACTGTATTGTAAAGATATGAAATGGTTGGGATTAGAGGAAATCACCAAAAACAGTTCCTCTTCTCATTTAAACCAATCTGAAAGAAAATTCAGCGAGGTCAGAGCTTATGAGTTGAAGTTTAGTTCAAGACAACTGAGGAATTGATTTTCGGGGGACTAATTTCAGTTTCCTTCTCTTATAACACTGCAGCTGGTATTTGGAACTCTATGAGTTCATGCTGATGGAAAGAAGAACTGGCCTCTGTGCTTATGTGTAGAACAAGAAATAAGACTGCTGAATGGTCGGACAAACTCTACAAGGGTTTGATGCCCTGAGAAGAAAAGTCAAAATAATCTAGTAATGCTTCTTGATCCTCCTATGGGGTAGGCTCTGTTCTAGGTGCAAAGGATAGAGAAATAAACAAAACAGTCAAAATCCCAGTCTCATATGGCTTACGACATGCTGTTGCTTTTTCTCAGATTGGCCTCTTCTATTGTCTTCATATATTATCACTCTTTGAGGTTACTTTATTATTATTATTATTATTATTATTATTATTATTATTTATTGTCCCTAATACTCTAGGAGGTAAGCTCCAGAAGAACACGGACCTCACCTGTGCACTCCCATGCACCCAGAACATTTAGATGCTGTTACATTAAATTTCTTGAATGTATCACAAGTGAATATCTTTACAGCTTTCAACATGTTTCCATGATGTTTTCCATGTCATTTACCAGTTTACAGTGCCCTCAGCAGTAAACAATTTTCTATTACCTCACCAGCATTGGTATTTAAGGAGGAAGTTATGGAGTTGGGGGAATAGATACTAAGGAATCACTGTTTGATAGAGAGCAAAGAAAATACTGAAACTACTTATTGATATTTTTAAAATATTGCATTAAAATATTACTTATCTAGTTTACTGAGTTTTTTATTTTTTTGGGGGCAGGGGCACCACCTTAAATGCCTTACCTGCCTTGCCCTCATCCCAGCCCTGCTATGTATAAAAGAGCAAATGAAAGATGTATTTATAGACTTGCTCTTGAGGCTACAATATAATTGAAGACAGGGAAATCAACTTCCTAAAATAAGCTTAACTGTCCCTATCTAACAACTATGGAAAACTATGTGAGAGTTATTTTCAGGATTAGATTAAGTGATACAGACAAAGCATTTGGCATGCTGCAGGCACATCTCCCTGTACCAGGACAAATGCAGCTGCTGGTGTTAATAATGAACACTATTGCCACTTCTCCACCACTTCCGTACATGTACAAAATCAAACTGATCCTACTAAATGCAGTAAGACAAGTATTTTTAAAAGGAGAGCTGGGGGACTGGGTTAAAGAAGGGAAGGGATTAAGAAGTACAAATGGATAAGGTACAGGACAGTCAAAAGGATATAAAGTGCAGCAGAGGGAATATAGTCAATAATATCGTGGTAAAGATTTATGGTGCAAGGTGGTACCAAAACTACCAGGAAAAATGCTTTGTAAAGTATGATTGTCTAACTACTATGCTGTACACTTGAAACTGATACAAAATAATATATTTACTTAAAAAGAGACTAAAATTCTTCCCAAATCAGAGTATATCCCTAAAATCCTTTGGCAGACAACATCTTATTGTAAGATTTATAAGTAATAGAAAAAATAGAAGGATTGAAGTTATGAGTAAGTAAATTTATACAAAAAAGGTATTTTTGTTTATTCGTTTTGTTTGCATTTTATCTTCACCCAAGGACATTTTTTCCATTGATATTTAAAGAAAGTGGAAGAAAGAGAGAAAGACTGAGAGAAACATCGATGTGAGAGAAACACATCAACTGGTTGTCTCTTGCATGAGCCCTCACTAGGACCTGGGCTGGGGAGGAGCCTTTAATCGAGGTAGCTGACCTTGATCGGAACTGAACCTGGGACTCTTCAGTCTGCAGGCCGATGCTCTATCCACTGAGACAAACCAGCTAGCACAAGTTCTCATTATTTTTAAATGCTCATTAAAATAAAACAATAAAAAAGCACCATAAGTAAAAACACTTTAAATACTATTTATATACCTTAAGATAAAAACATTTTTTTTTTTGGTAGATATAATTCAGGAGGACCTGCCTCTTAATTTTAAGAAGATTTTTGTCAATGTGTTTTGCTGTGTTGCACACTAAAATACGCTCACTTCTTTGTCAGTATTCCCTTTACTCCAGCTATGTTGGTCTTCTTTCTAAATGTCCAGTATCTTCCTCCTTTTATGGCTCCCCATGATTGGTTCCTGTTTCCCTGGCCTGCCTTACATGTCTGGGTTTCCTCCTGCCTCACAGACATTAGGGTGCTGACCTAAAGTCATATTTATCAAGACAACAGTGAGAAAGCATGTCTTCCACTCAGGCATCCCCACTCCTCCTTTCCCAGCCCCAACCCTGCTGTGCCAAGGGTCCTCAAATGGAATGACTTGCTAACATCTGAACCAGGCCCCTCAGAGCTGTAGAACATCAAGCTGACATCTACTGGAATACTGAGTAACTGTAACATATGTTTGGGAGGGTTTGCTGTAACTTCATATTGCTAAAGTTAGTGTGGAGAAAACAATTTTCCGTTGTGTTTTAGTTTTGTGGTTCAAGGGCTTGAAAATAATTTATTCTGTGATGTGATGTATGCTACCAACTTGAGAAGCTATTAGAAGAGATTTTTAAACTTTTAGAAAAAACTACATCATACATTTCCATTGCAAGACATTATTTCCTTCTACATTAGAATGTGTGATTTAAGGCGTGATTTTTAACAACAAATCGGCAGGGTGTATTCCATCCAACTCAAGAAAAGATAAGAACTGGTACCTTACATTCTTCTTCCCATGCCACGCCCTGGCCTTTGACCTTTCATTACCTAGATCAGTGGTTGGCGAACTCATTAGTCAACAGAGCCGAACATCAACAGTACAATGATTGAAATTTCTTTTGAGAGCCAAATTCTTTCAACTTAAACTCTTCTAATGCCACTTCTTCAAAATATACTCGCCCAGGCCACGGTATTTTGTGGAAGAGCCACACTCAAAGGGCCAAAGAGCCGCATGTGGCTCACGAGCCGCAGTTTGCCAACCATGGACCTGATGAACCTGTGAGATTGCATCTCTAGTATGCAATACTCTTTTAAAGTGCTTCTGAAGTTTGCAAATGGCATTCCCAACATAGAAATAGTTGCTACACAAGAGACTTCAGTCTATGTCTGCAGATAACTCACATGTCTATTAACAGAAAGCCTACCAGTCTCAGAATGGCAGGACACTAGTTCTGCACTGGGAGCTCAGTCTAACGCCCGTTACTGGCAAAGGGTTGACAAGAACTTCATGATCCCTCTCTATTGTGCTCTGTTGTGCCCTGTGGTATAGAGATGCCTATACTTTCCCAAGAAGTTGGTCTCTTAAAGAACAATGTGACTACTAACCATCCCCGCTTTCATTGTGTGGAGGAGGCATGGGTGCTACAAAGGGTGGTTTGATGATGAATATAGAATAGGCTGAGGCTGTCTTTACTGAAAGTGAGCACAACCTTTCGGTTGCACATTCCTTTATTCCTGCCTTTAACCCCACATCTGGCTCTTTATAGAAAATGACTTATAACAGAAGAGTGTTGCTGTATTTCCTTGGTTTAAGGAGATCCCAAATTGGCATAATTGCTAGAGCTATTTATCTTCTTGAGCACTAATTCTATCTTTACAGCTGAAATAAAAGGAAGATAAATGGATAGCATTAAAAAGCTGCATTTATTATCATTTGGGGTCCAAGTACTTATAATTGCTAGAAACATGTAGGTAAAAGTGTTTTCTGGCATGTCTGTAACAAAAGGCAGAAGCCAGTGGCATGACACAAGCCATTATACAAAAAACTTCTTATGCCTTAAAACCAACAACATCAGCATAATGTAGAAAATGGAAGATAAGCATTTGCAGATCATGGGTAACGATATGGAAGCATTTAAAAATAATTGCTTGGGAACTCAAAGAAAGTTTTCAAAAGAATACGGAGGTTGCTTCAAAAGTGATGGAACAAAAATAGGCTTTATTTGTGTGTTTGTGTGTGTGTGTATTTGTGTGTGTGTAAAGAGAGAGGGGGGGTAGAGAAAGAGAGAGAGAGAGCGTGCATGCACTCCAATTTAGGAAAATGTTACTGTATGTAGCTTGACAGGTTTTAGCACATTTGCTAAATTTATTTCTATGTTTAGAAAAAAAACTAGATATGAATAGGTGACTGAGCTTAGAGGCTGAAATGGCCTGGGTCCACAGAATGAGAGCTGCTGAAATGCCATGCTTTGAAACTCCAATCTGGATACCCAAGAGAGATACGTTCAATATTCAACAAAATCGAAGAATTTGAAAACTGAAAATCTCTCAGATGTTCTGAGAGAGGGAAAATCCTGGAGCCGAGTCAGAAGATTTAGATTTAAGCCTACAGCTATATAAGAAAAAAACAAGCAAGAGAATGAAAGCCTGGGCAGGTTTTAAGCTGCAAAATTTAACCCAGCTCACAATATATTTTGTAAAACATTTGTTACAAAGTGATCAGAAGTCATGCTCTATTCTGCCCTGTCCAATTGGGGAGCCACAAGTCACATGTGTCTCTTTGAATTTAAATTAACTAAAAATTAAATATTCAGTTCCTCAATGGCATGAAACACATGTTAGTTGATAGCCATACGTGGCTAGGAGCTCCCGTACTGGACAGTGCGGATATAGAACTTTTCCATCAACACATAAGAATCTCCTGGGAAGTGCCGCTCCACTGTCCTCAAACAATTTGTTGCAGCTTCTGGAAATTTTATAAAAAGAACTGTGTAGTGTAGACAGTTGGAGGATTTGGTTCTTTAAATGAAGAGGAGGACTGGATTGAGAGACTGCGAATTTAACTGCAGTGAAGAGAGCTGGGTCAGGGATTTCTCCAAAGAGGTGCTGGCCAGGAAGAAAAGGAGTCTAAAATCACGACGTATAGAAAATGCCCCTGAGGAAATATTTTTCACTCTCTTGGGAAAAATAACAGACACTGAAATCTTTCAGGGATCAGAACAAAAAAGGAAGGGATGTGAGTAGCAAAAAGAGGAAAGGAAAGAACGCCTCATTTGACCACCAAATAAAATTAGAACTGTAGGTATAATTCGCCTTGAGTGCTAAACTTCAGTCCAGGTTGACGAGAAATAGCAGACAAATGGAAAGTCTCATTTGGATTTATCTTTATAGATAAAATGATGTGCTTTGTTCCATTTGGTGGCCAAGGCATGGAACCTTGTGTGATCCTCAAATTAAGCAGCCTCAAAGAGAGCACAGCCAAATCATAAAAATATTAGCCATCCAAGCAGATGCCTAATGTGGAAGAGAGGGGCAGGCAGTCAAAGCTTGAGGCTTTCTTACTGGAGATATTTGACCTATTTTGCTAACGGCGAAAAAGATCAGTTGCTTATCTAATATTTTATGGCAATAAGCAGCTGTCCTCTAACCTTTTCTTTCCTCCAGAACATACTGCCCTCTACAGGACAGATGAGTCTACACATACTAGTAAGTAAAGATATAAATAAGGTTCAGTTACATCCAAATTAGTAGGATCAGTAGTAAAGGTATGGTAGAAAAGGGAGGGGCTGTTGTTTATATCTGTTGTCTGAAATGCTTTAGGATCAAGATGAAAAACAATCAACATTTATAAGCCTCTAATGAATCTTACCTCTTAAGCTGACATATATATGAGAAACCATAAACAGTACTAAAGTCCTATTAGGGTATTTTCGATAAAAAACTCAATATATTAAAACTAGGCTCTGAGTTGGGAAATAAAAGCCAATGCATTTAAGTGAGTGCAATGATTTTAGCCCTGCTAAGAGTTTAATCTTTTAAACCTTGGCTGCAGTGAAGTGGGCAAAATTTGGCCTCAGAAATGAGAACTACTCTTCATCTTTACTTCAAATCGATTCTTCCACAACAATCAGACCATAAACAACACACACACACACACACTCAAACACACACACACACAACACAAACACAGCTGGTATGTTGATTGGTTTAGTCACTAAAGGATTTCACTGGACAAACATCACAAAGATGATGGCTGATTTAGTTGAATTTATGATCAAATGTTTTCCATTGCAGGAAGAGTGGGAAATCACTTATGGGGAGATCTGAATAATTTAAGGGAAGTTCTCTATTTGGCATTATGTTTGTATATTGAGTCTTGAGAGATTAAATACAGCTGAGGACTAGCAGAGAATTCACATACAAATACACAAAAATACGAAGGATGCAAACAATGCAAATGAGGGCCAGAATACTGATCCCTTTGAGTTAATATTTCTATTCACTTATACTCTGAGTAACAATATCCACACACATATACATTGACTGTCCAGATTACTATGATCTCTGTACGCCTAATAATCTGGCTGCTCAGGATATATTCCTATCTAATAAAAGGCTAATATGCAAATTGCCCCCTTGACTAGGAGTTCGACCAGCAGGCAGGCTGGCCAACTGCCCATGTCCCCTCCTTCTGGCCAGGCTGGGTGGACCCCACCCATGCACGAATTCATGCAGGGAGCCTATATACTGAGTGGCCAGATTATTGTGCATTCAGAGATCATAATAATCTGGCCACTCAGTGTATACTCACTGGAGACTTGAACTGTAAATCACCACTACATTTTTCTGAGGTCCTAAAAATGCTCTTTTAGATAAGAAAACAATTAATTTGGGGGTTGTAGATAGTGTGTTTAAGGCATTTTAATGTATCTTTGTTGTTGTTGTTAAAGACATAATGAAAGTCACTCCCATGATGGATATAAAAAGATAACATGGGGTTTGTGCCTTAAGGTATGGACTTGGCTCAGTGTCTGAAAGAAGAAGGCCAGTTACCTTTGGAGTCTGCTACCCATTTGCTCCCCAGTAATGACAGATGGCCATGCTCCCAGCCTTTATTCAACGTGTGTCTAGAAATGAGCCACTTACGCTCCCTATTTAAAAGCTGCAAACAGTAAGAATAATTACTGTCATTCTTACCACTAAATCCCCTAGATCAGTGGTCGGCAAACTGCGGCTCACGAGTCACATGCGGCTCTCGAGCCGCAGTTTGCTGCTCTGTTGACTAATGAATTTGCTGACCACTGCTGTAAGGCATTACCCAGAAGTTGTTTTTTTTTTTATTTGATAAATCTTTATTATTCAGATTATTAAAATTTTTCCTTTTTTTTCTCCCTATAGTTCCCAGCTCCCACCCCTCTCTCTGCACTTACCTCCCCCCTCCATTGTCCTCATCCATAGGTGTATGATTTTTGTCCAGTCTTTCCCTATACCCACCTCATCCCTTTCCCTCTGAGATCTATTATATTCACCAGTTTATTCTGTTCATCAGATTTTTAGTTCACTTGATTTTTAGATTCACTTGTTGATAGTTATGTATTTGTTATTCATAATTTTTATCTTTATCTTTTTCCTCTTCTTTCTTCAAGTGTACCTTGCAGCATTTCATATAATACTGGTTTGGTGTTGATGAACTCCTTTAGCTTTTTCTTACCTGTGAAGCCCTTTGACCTTCAATTCTGAATGATGGCTTTGCTGAATAGAGTAATCTTGGTTATAGATTCTTGCTCTTCATCACTTTGAATATTTCTTGCCACTCCGGTCTGGCCTGCATAGTTTCTGTTGAGAAATCAGCTGAAAATCATATGGGTGTTCCCTTGTATGTAATGAACTGTTTTTCTCTTGCTGCTTTTAATATTCTCTGTCTTTTGCTCTTGGCATTTTAATTATGATGTTTCTTGGTGTGGTCCTCTTTGGATTCCTTTTATTTTGGGTTCTGCGCACTTCCTGGACTTGCAAGTCTATTTCTTTCACAGGTGGGGGAAGTTTTCTGTCATTATTTCTTCAAATAGGTTTTCAGTATCTTGTTCTCTCTTCTTCTGGCACTCCCATAATTCTGATGTTGGTACACTTGAAGTTGTCCCAGAGGCTCCTTACACTATCTTCATATTTTTGGATTCTTTTTGCTTTTTGCTTTTCCACTCAAGTATTTTCTGCTTCTTTGTATTTCAAATCTTTGACTTGATTCTTGTGTTCTTCTAGTCTGCTGTTAGGTCTCTGTATAATATTTTTATTTCAGTCATATATGTTTAATTTCTAGTTGGTCCTTTTTCATCTCCTCTTGGGTCTCACTAAATTTATCCATCTTTTTAAAGGAAGTTCTTGACAAACTTTATAACCGTGTTTTTGAACTCTATATACAGTCATTTGTTTTCCTCCATTTCTTTCATTTGTGATCTTTTCCTTTGTCTGCATTTTTGCTGCTTCCCTGAGTTGGTAGAGTAGCTTTGTGTGCTAGGTATCCTATATGGCCCACTATCTCCACCTCCCCAGTTACCTGAAGTGGAATATCTTGATGCATCCCTTTGTAGACTGTGTGTACAGCCTTGTTGTAGTTAAATCTTGATTATTGTTGGTATCACTGGGGGGAATTGACCTCCAAGCCAATTGGTTGTGAGGACCAGCTGTGTCTACGCCAGGAGAACTTTTGTGCTGGAGTCAGCCTTAGGATATAAGACTTGCAAAATTGCAAAAGCCTCTGTGTTCACCTTGGATGGGGTGGAGTCTCAGGGATGAGCAGACAGCCTGGGCTTCTCGTCCTATGTAGCCCCTGGGTCTCAATGTCCCTCAGTAATTGCTGCAACTCTCTCTGCACATTCATGCTTGTGTGCCTCTAGGCCTCTGCCTTTCCGGCTCCCCTGAGTTTCTGTGCACTCCTGGGACCTGTTTGAGTCTGGGTCCCCAGAGTCTGGCCCAAAACTGGGGTTCAGTGCAGTCGGAAGTGGATTTCAGCACATTTGGGAGGTTCTGTTTTCCTCCAGCTAGAGAAAGCCAGTGGCACAATCAGCAGTCAGCCCTCTGTGTGAGAACTCATGCTGGTGAACCTCCAGACCTCTGCCTTTCGCAGCTCCCCTAAGTTTCAGTGCACTCCTCCCTTTTCACAACAATCCAGACACCCCCCCATATAAATGTCACCCAAAATTGAGGTTCAGTGAGGTTGGGAATTTGTCTCTTTCCTGCTAGCGGAAGCCAGCCAGACACTCCATCCGCCACCCATCCTCTCTATGTGCACATCTCCGTACCTCAGCTTTTTGCAACTATTCTGAGTCTCCATGAGCCCCTCACTTTTCTTCTAGTTGTAGAATTTCCACTCCGCCAGCTTCCCTGTGGTTCTAGATGATGTCTGTTCTGTCTTTTAAGTGTATTTTTGAAATTGTTGTGAGAGGCAGCAGTTTAGGTGTTCACCTATACCACCATCTTGGTTTCTCTCCTACCGAGAAGTTTTAACTTCAGGTTAAAGACATTAGTACATTATTAAAATGTTTTTTAAATGTTTTTCCCTAAGGCAGAGGTCAGCAAGCTCATTAGTCAATAGAGTGGCAAACCGCGGCTTGCGAGCTGCATGCGGCTTGCAAGCCACAGTTTGCCGACCACTGCCTTAGGTCAAGTGGACACCCAGGGGCTATATACTTGGTTTAAACTTACCCATCAGTTCATATACAGAAAGTATCATGAAAAGTTCTACTGAATACTTTGAATTTGGTAAGTTTTACACTAATTTTATACAATGCTATTTGTTAACATAGCACTCTTAGGAGGAACAGTTAGGGAAGAGGGAATCTTGTTTCTACACAAGAAGTATTTAAAAAATGATTTGGTGACTGAACTGTATCTATTCCTAGAAAGGTAGGATAGATACTTCTAGAAGATATCTAGGGAACCTCTACTATGGAAGTATTCCAGTTCAAGGATAACTGCTTATTTGGAATGAATGAAATGCTCTAACTGGCAAGGGAGGCAGAGTTTGATAAAAAAGCAGAAGGGAGGAAAGCTACCCTTAGCCAAAGGTACTCTTTCATTCACACCCATTTCTTATTCAATTCTTGTAAAATCCTGCCAAGGGTTTTGAAGACTGAAAAACTGGCGATCAGATTGGTTAGTGAGCCTCCTGAATATTAAATGATTCAGTAGTGGATCTAGGATGAGAACTTGGTCCCTATGGTACCAAAAATTATGCTGTTTTCAGGAGTTTTCTTGTCTCTTGTGCCAATAATGAGTTTTGCTTTTCTCTTTCCTACTCTTTATTGGTTCATATCAATAATATTTATTGACTGTATTCTTACAAGGTCAGTAAGACCATTGTCTGTACAGCAGGTCAGATGCACACATCAACATGAATAAGCCTATTAACTGTATCTTCACAAAGAGTGGAATTTGAGCCCCAGTTTTACAGAAAGTCTCCCTAAATGATGAGGAGGACCCCTTGTCCCTATAAATAATTGGACCTTCTATCTGATCCTAATGTTGAAGAGGGCAGGAGGGTGGAAGGTGAAGGCAGCCTAATATATGATGATGGAAGATGATTTGACTTTAGGTGGTGGGCACTCAGTGCAACATACAGATATTGTAACACAGAAATCCACACCTGAAACCGATATAATCATATTAACCAATGTCACCCCAATAAATATAATTTTAAAAAGTGGAACCTCAAAAAAAACCACCATCAAGATGTGGTTCAAGTGTGAAGTGGGTGACAGTAGACACAAAAGATGATGCTGTTAAAATCATCTCTTTGGCTCTAGCTAGTTTGGATAGAGTGTCAGCCTATGAAATGAAGGGTCCTGAGTTCAAATCCAGTCAATTCAATTTGGTGTCAGGCTCCTCCCTGGCCTGAGCCCTGTGTGGGAGGCAACAAATCAATGTGTTCTCTCACATCAATATTTCTTTCTATCTTTTCCTCTCCCACTCTCTCTAAAAAGAATCAATGGAAAAATATCCTCAGGTGAGGATTTAAAAACAAACAGACATCTCTTTGTCCAGTGACTGCTTATGTTTATCTTCATTTGGAGGCTAACGATTCTCTAAATTCATAAAAATTTTCTTAATGTAAAGAAAATGATATAAATAAACAGTGAGAAAAGGATTTCATACCTGGCATTTCCTACAAATAAAGAGCAGTGAAAATGTCTGCATTTCTGTTCACAATCCACTATTTAAAGTGTGGCAATTTTCAGTGTTCCTAAGCTGAGGAATTAGCATATGTGCCCACAGAGGCCTGTGGAAGCTTATTTAGAAAATGGAGCTCCTCTCACTAGTACCTCATACGTGGCGAAGAGGCAGTTGAGCCTTTATGATATTTCCTGAGTAGAGTTAGGGGAGATCAAGGGAGCTGGGAACAACAGCAGAGAGGTAAATTCTTCAAGGAGTTCAAAAAAGGGGAAAGAAGTGTGTATCTAACCCCTAGCTGTTCCCAACAGAAAAGAGAGAACAGGAGAAGGAGAAAGAAATAGAGGGCTTGCAACAGGCAGTACCCCTGAGGAGGGAGCAGCGTGGCTTCCAGAGGAGAGCAGGAGGGGAAGGAATGTGTGCTTGATGTTCTTTGATACTTCTACTAGTCTCTCTGCAGATTCATTACAATTTATTTGTCCTCCAGAGCTATTATCTTCTGAGAGTGTTTACAAATAAAAGACAGTAGTGAGAAGCAAAACTATAAAGCAATCTCTCTGGGCACTTGAGTGCAAAATGCAAAGATTCTTGAGCCTAGAATTTCCAAAGCATCAGATATCCATACTTGTTTGATGCTGTGGGCACTGAAAATAAAGGAATAGTTTACATGTTGATCTATGGCTGTGCTACTGCGTATAGTAGCTAAGCATATGGCTATTTACACTTACTAAGTACAGTTATTTTAAAAATATATATATATTTATTGATTTCAGAGAGAAAGGGAGAGAGAGACACACACAACAATGATGAGAGAGAATCATTGATCTCTGCCTCATGCACACACCCCTATTGGGGATCAAGCCCCAAAATTGGGACTCTTATGTCTGCAGGCTGGTGCTTTATCCACTGAGTCAAATCAGTGAAGGCTAAATTAACTACATTTGAATCAAATTAAAATTAAATTCCCAAGGTACATCTCAAGTGCTCAATAGCCACAGGGACTAATGGCTGCTGCATTGGGCAGTGCAGAAAGATCATCAACAGAGAAGGTTCTATAGGACAGCACTGATTTAGAGGGGACAGCAATATCAAACCTAATGTTACTTCTTTCAGTGACTATAAGCTTTCTTCAGAAAGCTTATTGTGCTGAGGGTAGAAAATAATTTCTTACTTCCATATAATTTGGAGGATACCTAATTTTAACCGGCAAAAAGTGGAACCATCAGTCAGAGGCCTATGCTTGTCACCTGATGGGCCAGAGAGCAGGCAGAGCAGATCATGACTTTTGGGGAGAGCTGGGCTTGCCCCTCTGCTCTGCCTCACGCAGTGACTCATCCCTGAATATGAAACCCCAGCACCAGCTTGTGGAAAGCAGACTGGCCCCAAAGATGTCCACTTGCCAAACCCTGAAGCCTGTGAATATGTTACCTTTTATGGCAGAGACTTCCTAGATGTAATTACAGTGACAGACCTTAAAATAGGGAGGTTAACCTGAACTGCACATGTGGGCCTTAGAAATAGAAAACTGCCTTGCTGGAGGCAGAAGAGAGGGTGGGAGTGATGATACTACTGTAATTATCTGGTTATTAATAACAGGAAAGGAGTAAAAGGGAGGCCTGACATTATAAGCACGGCCATCTGGGCAGCTTCACCAGGAAGCTGGGAACCATGGGTCCATTGCCTGCAAATCACTGGGGAAGGGGTCCAACACAGCGGAGATGGATCCATGTGCAGTGAAGTTGGGGTGATGTAGTGCAGGGACTTGTCAGTCTAACCTGGAACAGAAGTCAATGGCCAGAGGGAGTGGAGCCCATGAAAATTTGGGAACACATTATCCTCCAGACAACGTTTGTTCTCTTGGCGCTTGGTTTCTGGCTCTTTTGTTCCTCAGGCTTTGCTCCTGCCTGTGTTCCCTCCACAGCCATGTGGCCCTGTAGACGCCACACTCAACGGACTAATGGACTAAGCTCCCTGATACTGGATTGGACTGTGCCCCAACACAGAATGGAATCTCTGGGCAATGGTTTTAGTCGTAGCCCTGCTAAAGGTCCAACTGGATTCCTTCCTTGACCTTGATGGGACAAAGGGAAATGGAAACTCAGGGATTTAACTCCATGCAAACAAATGCCATTATCCTCCTGTGTGACTCTCAGGAAATTCTTTTTCTTGAGATATGGTGAGAAGCCCATCCCCCACCACGACCCCAGCAACAGGCAGGGAGAGTTCCCCACTGATCACAGTAAGAGAAGTGAGAGTTCTGAAGCGCTGCTGCTGGTTTGAAGGAGGGGGCACCATGACGAGGGGGCACAGGTGAGCTTCGGGAGCTGAGTGAGACGCCCAGCTGAACTCAGTAAGGACACAGGGCCTCAGCCTGATGACCATGTGAAACTTAATTCTGCCCAGCAACCTGAATGAGCCTGGAAACAGATTCTCCTCTGGAGCCTCAAACAGAGTCCAGGCCTTGACTTTGGCCATGTGACACCCAGTTCAGAGAAACCAATGGAGCCCATCCAGACTGCCCAGATGACCTGTGAGATGATACCATGGTGGTGTTTTACATCAATAAACTTGGGAGTAATTAGTTATGGCAGCCACAGAATACAAACACACCACTCTATATTTTAGAGAAGCAGAGGGATTTCTTCAGTTCATACTTCTAGGATCTGCTCTGGGGAACAGTTCAAGAAAGCCTAATACCATTGGCCTCCTCTCAGGGAATTGTGCGGCCCAGCTGCACCAGGAAGCTCTGTGCTGCTTCAGAAGCATGGTTGAGTTTTATTCCTTAATGAGCTGGACTGCAAAAGGAAGGTATTAGCTGCACCCAAAGAGTGTACTTTGGATGACGAATCCAACACATAATCTAAAAGGATGAAAAACAATGGCTGTTGCCAACTCCAGGCCTGGCACGTACTGCCAATTAGTGAGCTAAGAGAGGGATATTTTCTCTCCATCAGACGAAAAACAAAAAAACTCATGCCCAACCGATAACAAACAGCACGGGGCCTGCCCTTGGCCATCACCAGGAATTATTAATGACAGTGAATTCTTCACTTCAGAAAGAAAGATGTGGACAAGAAATCTGGCAATGAGATAGAATGACAGAGGATCATCTCCTGGGGACAGTGGGAGTTGTGTGGAATGAGCAACAAATTTCACTACTAAGAACTGAGTGGGTGGCCAGCGGGCTCTCATCCCCAGCACGGAGACTGTCACAATCCCACCTTTTTCCAAATGGCACACTCCCCAGCACTGGCATAGGAGAGGTGCGATCTGATGTGGGTGGTCAGCCTGCCGCAAACACTATCTCCCCAAGACACAGGAAGTCACGCTTTTACTCCATCCCAGCTCTCCAGATGCCTAAAAACTAGACTGGGAATGAATGATGTCAGTTCCCAGAAGAAATTTCTCTACCCAAACTTGTAGTGAAAACAAAATAACAGCAGGTATTGCTGAGCCCACTCAAATATCAGGGTTTTAAAACTGGTAATATTTCTTTCATAAGATTTACATTGGGGCATAGACTCCAAGCTATAATTTTCAGTAGTCTTGATCATTTAACCTCACTGAGCAAGTTTTTTTTTTTTTTTTACTGATTTATTTCAAGCTATAAAATGCTGATGTGTCTTCCCCGACTACCTCCCCAAGACTATTACAAGGATATGAGGATGTGACAACATATATAAAAGCAAATTCTATATTGCAAAAGGCTGCCCCAGTGTTAATTACCCTTCTGTCCCTATCACAGCTATGGTTATGGATCAATGGGGGTATGTTATGGCTCTTACTAGGAACATTTCATATGTTATCACATTTATGCTTTACTACTATCAGTGATCAGGACTAGGCCTCTGGCAAACTTGCCAGCCTTCCCTTGGACGGCTTTCTCTCTGTGTTCCTGGTCCTCAGCCCCAACCCGTGTCTTTGGAGGGACCTCTCTGTTGTCTGCTTTGAGGAACTCTAGGACTGCTAGGAGAGCCTGGAAAGCAGCTGCTATTTTAGAACTCCATCCTTTTCCCTTTCAAGAATCCACTCTGCAATTTTCTAGAAGTACTGCTTTCATTGGGTGGCAAAAGGTTTAATGGAAATGATAAACATCTCACCTACATAATGCTTTTAGTACCTGAACTAATGGTTCATTCTTGTGAAAATGAATGTCCCCAGAAACTGCTCTGAACTGTGACTTTCAAGTAGGCAGGTGACAGTATGAAGTCTCCAAACATTACCATGTGGGGGTAACCAAGGTCAGGACACTTGCTTTGATTTGATTTTCCACGTGTGAAAACACTATTTTCAAGAGTGTGGTGTGAAATGACATTCCACATGGCCTCCCAAGACTGGACTCAATTCCATAGAGATCAGCAGCTGACATTTGCAACTCCAGCTCTTCCTTTGAGTTAAGAGGACAGAATTTCAAAATGTCTGCCCAGTGTCTGCTCCAGAGCTTGTGACCCCAATAAACCTATCCCCAAAAACGTGCATTGATGATGTAAAGAGTGATTTCTTTGAAGATATTGTGAGGGGGAAAAAAATCTCTGGGCATTAAATAAATTAAAACATTTATTTTGAAGTAAATAGAATTATAACAAAAATTATCAACAATGAAAAAATGAAAGTGGAGAAAGATAATTTAAAGATTTGGCTTAACTCAACTGCTCCTCCTAGTGTCAATAACTGTTGTTACCTTCCTCTAACATACCTAAACAACTGGTAAAGAAACTGAGAGCTCTATCTTATTTTGTAATATATTATTATTTTAGAAAATTTTAAATCAATTTAGAATAAGGTTGAATAGAAAACAGGGGCCTTCAGTTTCTAGAAAAGGCACTAATTTAAATCTTAATGATAAGCAATTAAATCTGGCAATACAAATCCAGTAGAAAACCACCAGCATAAATATATGGAGTGAAATTTGTTAGTCCTCCAAATTTTATATTAAATACATTTTATGCACATATGGCACAACTATCTAGCAAGTCATCTTTAGCATTGGTAGTTAATTATCAAATTAGATAAATATTCTAATGAAAGTTCAAGAACGCTATGTTAGGGCTTGTGACTGCTGGTACTTTTAAATATACACAGGTGAATGTTTTCTTCTCTATTTTTGCATCTTCATAAAGGTAACTTCATTGTTAAAAATCTGTGTTTATTACAGATTTAAAGCATTTATTTTTAAATTCTTAGAAGAAACCCAGTGGAACTTAACTAACAGGGAGGATTATAAGGAGAACTAGAGCATGTGGGAGGAGCGAGCAGGGCAAGGCTGGCCTACACCTTTGCGAATCTCTGGGCGGGCTCTGCTCTATCAGCTACCAGCTATGTTTTCAAGTCTTGTCTTCTGTGACTTTGGTGATTTATCCTTAGTTCTCTTTTTGCTACTTTCAACCCTCCCAAAAATTGTTGAGCTGTTAAAAAGTTCCAAAACAAGCAAATGTGTTCCTGGAATCCGACCCTTAACTTTGCTGGAGAACATATACTAAGGCTTCTTCTGCAGCCAAAATAATAAAAGATCTGTTAAGTGGCTGAAATTCTTGGTTGATTGCACATACATGCCAATGTCAGACAACTATAAATAGAGAGATTTGAAAGAAAAATAGGGAGAGTCTTTGTAACTCCAATGCAATAAAGTGGAATGTTTTGAAGGCAGTCAGGAAACAGTGCATGCATTTATAAAATTAAGATTTGTGTCCCTTCAACCCCAAATCCCCTTGGAGCAGGGAGAGCCCATCCAGATCATGCACTTCCAGTATAAGGGAATAAACCAACTTTCTTTTCTTTATTGGTGTATATTTATTATTCCCAATCCTATAATTAAGATTTCTTCTTTATATTATCCTTTTTGAGTTTAGATAGCTGCTAGGTCTTTTGATATTTTTCTCCCATCGGTGCTTTGTTTGCCCAGAATACTAAAAAAATCCTTCAAAGGATGAAATTATGCCCATGGTTACTGGTGTAAATGAAGTCAGCGGGGAGTTGTATGGGTGTTACCTAGGGCAGAGTTGGCCCCCAAATAATCTGGGTCACATGTTATAGCCGTTCAAAGAGACTTGAGGATTCATTTCTCAAAAAAATCCTTATTCTCTCAGGCAGGTGAACATACCCACTGGCTTTAATATCTGAGTTAATAAATATTTTTAAAGACATTGTTACTTAATTTTGAATAGTGTCTTACTTCTTTATGTTAACCCATCCATCTTTTATTAACCCATCTAAACTGAATTCAAATTAGTTCTTGCAAATGAGTTCATTCTGTTTTGAATCTATTACTGCTATACAAGAGAATTTACCAGTTGCTTCAGTTTCATAATTGTGCTGTAGACAAGCAAATTTGTTTGCAGTGATGGAGAAAGTCAGGACTTGCTCAATAGGGTTTAATACAGTGCTTCCGAATCCAGACCTCACTCTGAAGTGCAAAGTGTTGAAATGTCAATGATGGTTGCAGGGTCACACATTCACAAGGAGGAAGAATCAATAATCTAATTAATGTCTCTGAATTCTCAGTTCTTTCTAAATTGCATGGGGTTTGAATTGCCTGAGGCTAGAGCTTGTGGGCTCTAAGGATTCAGTATATAACACTGAATATTTTATATATTATATATAATATTTTAATATATATATAATATTTTAATATTTTTAGTGATGATTTTCTTACTTAGTGTTTTCTGAAATAAATCCTTAAGACAACAAAAATAAGACTTACAGGAACTTAAAATTAGCATGTTTCTAAACAAGTCATGTTGATCATTAAAAAAAAATTAGCTCAAGCTCAGCTTTTTAATGTTTTACCTAAAATGTTTTCAAAGTAATCTAAGGTTGGGACTGAGTATATTAAATAACTTTGAATTAACTCTCAAAATTTTAAAAAGCATATATGATGTTAGAGATGAAAAGAAAATCATTAACTACAATTCTATCAACTGATTAACAAAAACTTTACATGAAAATGTAAAAGTGCCTTCAGTATTTTAGACCTTGTTTTTGTTGAAAAATTATAAATCATATGTTCATCAAAAATGCAAGTAATAAATATCTCTAAAGTAATTTCTTAAAAAGACAATGTGCTCACATTTTGTAAGCAATGATATTACTAAGAATTCTTATTTGCCCTCAAAAGTAAAAGCTGATATCTTGAACCTTTAAAAAAATGTAGATTGAGTACAGTGCATATATAATTTTTAAAATTTCTAAAGCAGCACTACCAGGATTGTACATCCTGATTTTTGTCAATGAAATTACCTATTGTTATTGTGACATTAATGATGGCTCCCAGAAAAAGGAAAGCATCAGGTGTTAGGTGGTCAGATGGAAGTGAAACAACGCAAAATGTGAGTACTACTTCAATTTTCTTTTTCTCTTTGGAAGACATTAAATAACCAAGTTTCCCCTGGGATAGAGTAATGTAAATGGACAAAAGAGTCTTCTCTGAGGGGCGTCCCACCAGTCACTATGGAATGACTAATCAAGAGAGGCCATTCATTGGGATATATATGTTAGTGTGCCCATGATGGCAGGTGCTGAATACAGCTGCAACTATGAGTAACTGGAGGGGTGCAAGTGTATATGGTGAGGGGTCATATCCACAAAAGCGCAGTGGAAGAAATTTCAAGCATTATCCCAACACCTACCCTCATTTGTTGTAGACTATTCTAAGTGGATGAGAATTGTCATATATATTCATGGGCAATTAGGATGCCATTCTAGCTTTGTGCAGCTGAAGGAAGGAAAAGGAGTTATCTAAAGTGGAGGCTATTTTCTACAAATGGTATTATAAGTAAATTAGAGGCCCAATGCATGAATTCGTGTACAGTGGGGTCTCTTGGCCTGCAGGATAGAGCCGAAACTGGCTCTTCAACATTTCCTGAAGGGTCCTGGATTGAGAGAGGGCCCCGGCCAGGCCAGCAGACCCCACTGATGCATGATCAGAGCCAGGAAGGGATGCTGGAGGTTGGCTAGCTGGGGTGGGACCAGGAAAGGGCACCAGGGAGTATCCGGCTTGTCTTGCTTAGTACTGATCAGCTGGACCTCAGCTAATCTACTGGTTGGAGTGTCTGCCCCCTGGTGGTCAGTGCATGCCACAGCAAGGGTTGAGCTATCTTAACATATATTAGCATATTACGCTTTGATTGGTTGAATGGATGACCAGACAGCCAGATACTTAGCATGTTAGGCTTTTATTATAAAGGATGTGCTAGATTTTCCTGTTACTTCAAAGACAGGATTAGAGATTCAACTGCCTTATTCTGAATTATTTCATAAAGTGGTTAGTTGGTTCAACAAAAGTTTTTGAGCAATTAGGAGAGAGGCAAGTGTTTAATCATTTCATTAAAGTGGGAACTATATACTGCATATAATACCTGATGTATGAAAGCACATAATTAAAATATGTTAGACTGCTGATCAGTGGTGGTGGTGATGGGGGTGAGGTGGTCAGTAAAGGGTGAGTGAGGAACACACACAGAATGCTCTCAGCATAGGATATTAGGGAGAGTCTAGATATTTAGAACTGACTCTTCCAATGACAAATGGAAGGCCATGAATTAGACAAAAAATAATTACACTAGAGTGTTCTTCTAAGTATGAATTTAATCAAAATAAATGGCCAGATCTTTCAAGTAAACCA
This sequence comes from Lasiurus borealis, assembly GCA_004026805.1. Taxonomy (NCBI): domain Eukaryota; kingdom Metazoa; phylum Chordata; class Mammalia; order Chiroptera; family Vespertilionidae; genus Lasiurus; species Lasiurus borealis. The sequence continues at coordinate 37,892 of PVJN01008492.1, read as the reverse complement.
TTGCAGAATTTAATGTATAAATTCCATGAGTTCCTCATAATAAGCTGTTCACTGTATCTACTGACAGTATTGATTAAATACATTGTTATTTGAAAAGGTTCTGTACCACTTTTTATTTTCATAACTTATGGCATCTATAATTAAAATGTAATGACAGTAAAAAAGTGAGATAATAACACCAAATTCCTGAGAGACAAAATTTTGTTATGAAAAATTATAGTATATTTTATCAAAGGAGTTCTAGTTACCTTTTCCCTAGCATAGTGCTTGAAATGTGATACCCACTATGAGGCAAGTGACTCAATTACTCTGCCTTTCAACTTTCAATGATTTACTAGCAACTTGACTTGCAATAAAAGACCTTTGAATAACTTAAGTAACCCAGTTCTACAGATTTCATCATATTTTGAAACCAAGAAATAAAACTATTTTAACAAGGTCAGGTGACAGAACAGAAATTAAATAAATGGAGTGCATATACTTTGAATGATGTATGTACTTAGTTTCACCATAAAGCTCATGTGGGAAGTAGGTGAACTGAAAAAATTTGAAAGATCAATTTTATCTAGCTCAACAGTTGTCACCAATCTTATTTAGATGATAAAATCAGTCATTATATTGTACTTAGTAAGTGCGATTTTGCTGACACAAAAATGTTTCTTGAAATCTAGTTACAAGATTGACCAAATGAATTTTAGGATTTACAACAATGAAGCAAGGCCACATTGCTCTAAGAACACAAACGCGTCTACACAACAGTGTTGGTTCAGTCTGAAGACGGTGGCTGGCACAATTAGGGCTCAGTAACTGGTTAATGGTTAAATGAATGGATGAATGAATAATGAAAAAAATGTCATGAAAACTTATCAGGAGAGTCTTAAAAATTAAGAGAGAGAGAGAGGAGGGGGGGGGGGAGAGAACAATCTGTAAAAGACTTACTTATTCCAGGCTTGTCTAAGGTGTTTAGAGCTGTACACAGTAAAGCGTTCTGAAACAAAGAAAAATAATAAACAATTTTTGTTGCAAATGTATATGTTGTTATACTGTTCAAAGAGTATGTCTAGAAATCAATTTTTAAAAAGATAGTGTTAGATTTAGCCATATTATGTTAGCCATAGTAGGTCTTCACCTTTGAAAACGAAGATCTTAACATTTTAAACAATAAAGCACTGTTTAATTTTGACTAGAGTGATTTGTTTCACAATCTGGCTTCATACTCATTATTTATCAGAATAACAAAGTTTAAAAAATAAATATAAATTCCAAACTGTAAGTAGATTTACAGGAGAACATTGATGCAACCATAAAGTGAGACCTGTTGTTTTCTCTACAAAGAGATCTCTGATCAAATACAGTACTGTTAGTTCTCCTTCCTTACACTCCATGACATCTGCACTTGTTCTAGGCCAAATTATCAGTGTCCTACAGTGTATATTTATCATTGGACAACTTTATGTTTTTTCAATTAAAACATAATATTTGTTTTGCCAAGTTAAACAACCAAGTGGCACAGAATAGATATTGATAATCTCTCCTGCTCCCATTGTTTACTTCTGATGATACAGTGAGTGGCCAGATTATTATAATCTCTGAACACATATAATCTGGCCACTGATGTATATACATATTAGAGGCCCAGTGCATGAATTTGTGCATGGGTGGCATCCGGCCAGCCTGGCCAGGGGGAGGGGAAATGGGTTGGTTGGCCGGCCTCCCTGCTGGTTGAACTCCTGATTGAGGGGACAATTTGCATATTAGCCTTTTATTATATAGGATATACACTGAGTAGCCAGATTATTATGCATTCAGAGATCATAATAATCTGGCCACTAAGTGTATAACAATAGTTAATGGTTTCATGTGTCTCTTTCCATATAATTCTTAGGTTAATAAACACAAACCCATTCACTATATAGACTATTTTAATTTTGTAGATAGATTGTATAATAACCATTCTCTAAAAGTTTTTAAGCATTCAGTAATATACAGTGGATAATCCTTCAAATCAAGAAAACAGATATAACCATTGTTATAAAACTCCATTAATATTCTATAGGATAGATGTACCATAAGTTATTTGACGATTCTCAAGCTGATGAAAATTTAAGTGGCTCCCCGTACCTTTCAGCTTAAAAATAACACTTTCACAAATATCCTTGTACATCTATCTCTATTCACTGATGCTTTCATTTCATCTCTGTTGGATAGATTTCCCAAAATAGAACTGCTTGGTAAATTGTATGTACATTTTACAGTTAAATAGATGCTGACAGGTCACTTCATTTTCTCACAAGCAATGAAAAAATAATGTTTCTTTAATAATATGCATCCTGGGATATAAGAATGATTCAACATATGCAAATCAAAAACATATATCACATCTACAGGAAAACATCACATGATTGTCTCAATCAATTCAGAAAAATAATTTGACAAAATTTAACGTCCATTCATGATAACTCAATAAATTGGGTATAGAAGGAAAGTACTTCAATACAAGAAAGTCCATATATGACAAGCCCACAGCTAATATTATACTTAGTGGTGAAAGGTAGAAAGTTTCTCCTTTAAGACCAGGAACAAGACAAGGGTACCAATCTCATCATTCCTATACAACAAGTAGTAAGTGGAAGTCCGAGTCAGAGAAATTAAGCAAGAAAATAAGTAAATGGATAGACAGGCAGACAGAAAGACACATAATTTTGCATGCAAAATGAAAAGAAGCAAAATTATCTCTGTTGGAAGATGACAATTTTCTTTTTTTTAAAATATATTTTTAATGATTTCAGAGAGAGGGAAGGATAGAAACGTCAATAATGAGAAAGAATCACTGATTGGCTGCTTCCTGCACGCCCCACATCAGGGATTGAGCCCTCTCATGTGCCCTGACAGGGAATCATAGGTCGATGCTAAACCACTAAGCCACGCTGACTAGGCTGCAGATGACAATTTTCTATACATAAAATTTTAAAGATTCCACCAAGAAAGTTAGATCTAATAAACAAATTCAGTGAAGTTGTAGAAATCAAAATCAATCTACAAACCAGTTGCATTTCCATATATTGATGACTTATTAAAGAAAGACATAAGGAAAACAATCCCATTTCTAATAACAAAACAGTAATATACCTGGAAAGAAATGTAACCATAGAACTGAAAGATCTATACACTAAAAAATATAAGACAGTGATAAAAGAAACTGAAGAAGATACAAATAAATGTAAAGATATTCCATGGTCATAAATAAAAAAATTAATATTGGAAAAATGTTCATATTACCCAGTCACTTATCGATTTAATGTGATTTCTATTAATATTCCAGTGACATTTTTTATAGAAATAGAAAAAATAATCTCAAAATTCGTATGGAACCAGAAAAGATCCTGAATAGTTAAAACAATCTTGAGAAAGAAAGGAGATGGAAGTATTATACTTCCTGATTTCAAATTTACTAGAAAGCTATAGCAATTAAAATAGTATGGTACTTTCATAAAAACAGTCTAATGAAAAATAGACTAAGGAAAGAGAACAGAGAGTCTAAAAATAAATTTATGCATATAAAGTCAACTAATATTTGACAAGGAGCCAAAATATTCAATGGAGAAAAGACTGTCTCTTCAATAAACAGTGATAGAAAAACTGGATATTCATATGCAAATGCAAAAAATTAAAAATTAAACTGCATACCTACATCACACCACTTACAAAAATTAACTAAACCACTCCCCCCCAAAAAAAACCTAAAGATTTAAATGTAAGACCTGAAACCATAGACAAAAACAAACAAACAAAAACAGGGAACCTTGCAATGATTTTATGGATACAATATACAAAGCTCAAGCAACAAAAGCAAAAAAAACAAGCAGACTACAAGAAACTAAAAGCTCTGCAGAAAAAAAAATCAACAAAATAAAAGGTAATCCACAAAATGAGAGAAAATATTAGAAAACTTCATATCTGATAAGAGGTCAATCTCAAAATATTAAAAGCTTTTATAACTCATAGCAAACAAAAACAAATAATACAATTTTAAAAATGGACAAAGGATCTGAATAGACCTTTTTTCTAAAGAATATACTCAAATGGCCAAGAGGTACAGGGAAAGGTGCTCAACATCACTAATCTTCAGGGAAATGCAAATCAAAACCATAACGCGGTATCACCTCACTCCTGTTCAAATGGTTATGATCAAGAAGACAAGAGGTAAGTGCTGATGAGGATCTTGTACTTTCTTGGTGGGAAATTGACATAGCCCCTGTGGAAAATGCTATGAAAGTTCCTCAAAAGATTAAAAATATAACTACCATAGGATCCAACCATTTCATTCAAGGAGGGCTAATTGTCAAATATTGAATAACCTGCAAGACACAGGTATTGACCAATGAGTACAGAAACTGGCCCTTGCTAAAAGGATGTACATTCACTGAAGATCGGCTTGACTACAAATAGCACTGATCTAAAGATATAGTCAAAAGTGCTCACCAACAGAATATCCAATGTCGAATTATTATCTATTAGACGGAATTATATAAAACGTAACATAATTCAGCTAGTTGGTGTAGAGCAGAAATTTAAAGGCATATTCTAAGTTTGAGGATTAACTGACAAAGTAAGGAGAAATGCGAAGAATAGGTCTTTTAAATAAAGGTTTTTTTAAAAAATTATTATCTAAAGTCTAGCATTTAAAAAGCAAGATATATTTTAAAAATTAATTACATCAAATGTCCTTGTAAAACAAATTTGATCTACTTAACTTTGTACTGCCCACAAAGCAATTTTAATAATTTGCTATGATTTGGGGAGCAACAAGAATTCCATTAAAGATAAAATTAATACAATCTTACATTTACAAGTAACTTATTATCCTAGGCAATTAATGACTACACATAAATATTACTTCTAAGAATTGCTTCTATTTAGAGCTTGATAGGATATGCTAATAGAATTTTTTTCCCGAACTACAATATGTCAATTTTAGCTGTGCATAAAAAGAGCCAAAATTGATAAAACATGCCGTATAAAAGATGAAAAAATAAGAAAGAATGAAGTCATTCTACCTCCTTCTCTTCAAGTCACATAGACACTTCTTTTAGCAAGTGTCACCGGGGATCCTGCCGCTGTGCCAGGCATCGCACTGGGCAATGGGCACACAGCAATGAGGAAGCCCTGGTTCTAGTTCAGTGGCATGGAAATGTAAATGCAGAATTACAAGCACGGGATGAAAGGTGCTGCAATATGGATAGAGACACAGTCTCTGGAGAGCCCATAGGCACAGCCACTCCTGCACCTATTTTTCTTCCAAACGAAGACAAGATAAACTCAGATATCAGAAACCAGGAGGAACACCCGGGACCCGGTGTCTTGTAACCAACAGCACCTTTCAGAGCTTCGCTGCTAAAGTCCACCACTCCCCACGGAGTCATTTCTAACATTCTCTGCAAGAAGCATTCATTACAAAAACATGATTTAAAAAAAAAACAAAACGATTTCCATCACAAATAAAAAGAATGTTCCATTATAACGAAAGCAGCATCATTCACCATGTAAGTTTTAGGAACAAAAACGGGTTATCATTAGTGCCCCAAATGAACAACAGGTGCGTTTAATAAAACAGCTCTCCATCTGCCCAAGAGGGACTGTATCAGATTATTGGAGTATTTGCCTATGTGTGTTTTGCACTGGTCTTCTGTTACGTTTACTCTCTCACTGGGCACTTCAATGACAGCTTTCTCCTTCCAATTATGTTTAAACTAGCAGTTTAGGATGCTGTGATTTAAAGCAGTGGCTAACTCATGGCATAACAGAAGAGTGCAATTAATTTAAACCTGCAGGCTGGTTTTTACCTTCTCTTATTGCAGGGACACTGCGGAGGATGGTCACACACAGCAGGGGCCCAGGCAAGAAATCACTTGCTATGCAGCATGAGGATGGGGGACAGAAGGCTGGGAAGGTTTGCCCTCACACTGCCAGCCATGCTTGCACACTGCTAGTCATTGAAATTCCATGGGAAAACAACCGGGAACAATACTGCAGAGTCTCCAGGCCGCAGCTTGAAAGAGCTACACCTGAAGTGGCCTGAGGCACTCTGAGAGCTGCCTAGAATCCACAGGAGGATGAAACCTAAATTGGGAATTACTCATCTGCTTATCGGTATGGACTGTATGGTGCAGAGTATTTTGTTCGTCTCCACATTCCCTTTTCACCAATGTTTTATGTACATTATAAGACACTGCTGTGTTTGTAATGTCAAAAATAAGAAAACAAATAGTTAAATTAACCAACAAATAGAAAAAAAAACAAGTATGTTCAAAGGACTTGGAAGGCTAAGCCAGGATTTGTAAACTCACATTTTTCTTTCTTTCTTTTTTTCTGGGGAGAGAGGGGGAAAAAAGGAGGGAGGTTTGGAGAGGAGAGAGGTGAAGGAGGACCAGCAAAAGAGGAAAAATCCATAAACAGTCTCAAACTTTAGTATATCTTTTGCAAATGGATTTAATATCATCCCATGTAAATAATACCACAGAATAAATATCAGTCAATATCAAAATGAGTATGTCCAAAACACCATTGGAAATATTGGACAAACTTTACAATTAACTCTTCTAAACCAGCAATTTTCAATGATGTGCCACAAGAGGCACACTTGTGTGCTTCAAGAGTTTTTAAAACATGCAATATCTGACTATTTAGTCAAGAGCACTGACTTATTTTCCCTTAGATTGTCAAACAAAAAAATGATAACAGTCAGCACAATAGCCATCTGGTGAGAATGAATCAAAATCATGCCTATTTTGGTCAGATTGGCACACACACGCGCGCACACACACACACACACACACACACACACACACACGTACCTACCCTAATAAAAGAGAAAGATGCAAATTGACTATACCTCTGTGATACCCACCAGCCAATCAGGAGTGAGTATGCAAATTAACCCAACAAAGATGGAAGCTTAATTTGCATATGCAGGTGCCAAGCAGCCAAGATGGGGTGGTGCCAAGTGGCCTGGGTCCTGGGGATGGGTGGCACGCCCATAGACTCCCAGGACCATTGCTGGCCCTGGGAGGCAAGGGCAACTGCACCAAGCCACACCTGCAGGCTCCTGGGACCATCGCTGGCCCCGGAAGGCGATGGCAGCCACGTAGCTTGGCCTGCTTGGCCACAGTTGTGGCAACCCAAGAGCAGGCAAGTGGGCCTGCTTGCTTATTGCTGTGGTGTGGAGCAGGCAGGCCCCACAGAGAGCAGAGAACCAGGGGGAGTGGGCCTAAGCTGTCAGTAGGACATTCACTGAAGGATCCCAGATTGAATAGGGTGCAGGCTGGGCTGAGGAAGCACCTCCTTGTGCACAAATTTCATGCACTGGGGCTCTAGTGTGTGTGTGTGTGTGTGTGTGTGTGTGTGTGTGTGTGTGTGTCTCAGAATTTTTGTAATTAGCTTCTGTATGCCATGAGATAAAAAAGGTTGAAAATCACTGCTCCATATATTCAACTACTCAGAATTAAATTCTTTCAGATTCTTTTGCATTGAAAAATTGCATTTTCTTAGCAGCTCAGTGGATAGAGTGTTGGCCTGTGGACTGAAAGGTCTCAGGTTCGATTCCAATCAAGGGCACATGCCTGGGTTGTGGGCTCGACCCCCAGGAGGGAGCATGTAGGAGGCAACCAATCAATGATTCTCATCATTGATGTTTCTCTTTTTCTTTCCCTTTCCTTTCCTCTCCGAAATAAATAAAAACATATTTAAAAAAATACAATTTACTTGTTCTTTCTGAACTTGTACAAGTAGTAATTATAGAAGCAGAGAGTTGTGGGCATCCTATTACCTGGCTGAGGTGGAACCTGAAGCCTCTCTCAAGATTACTTCCTTAGAAAGGAAGGGTTCCAGTCCTTTATAAGGGTGAACAATAAACATAGTCACTGGTGACATTTCAGAAAGTCACCCCAGTCACTTGTTTATGCAACAAGTAATATATGAGTCCTCCAGGATAGAAGGCATGAGTATTCATTCATTCTCTTACTCATTCTGCAAATATTAATCATGTACTTGCCACTCGCCAGGCACTGTTCTAGGCACTATAGATAGTCATGAGTAGCTATGCTATGGGAGCCAATACTAAGGGAAAATCAATAGGAGAAAACTGTATTTACAAGTGTTCACAAGATTTTGCCTTTATATATTTATTAGGAAAACCAGGCTAGCAATAAACATTTCAGCTGATACTCTGATCGAGATTTAAAATAGCCGGATGGAAACCATCTATAGTGCTTAGAACAGAAGTAAAGCAGAACTCATGTATAGTAGGAGAAAGTTTACCCCAAAGAGAAGGCTAAGCTTGTTCCAAAATATGGGGAATTTGGGTATCTCAGCTCCAAAAATCACATGGATTCCAACAGAGCACTTTAGAAATTGCACAGTTGCAATTCACGGCTTTAAAACACTTGATATCCCCAAAATTTATGCTTGAAATATGACACAGCTCTAGTGTTACCAGCGAGAAGCTCTGATGTGACACATTAACACAGACCAGAATTGCGCTACCCCGTAGCTGGCACCAGAGCGGCTTCCCCAGATACTAACAGTTATCTTCAGTCCTGAAACCAGGCAACTGCAGCATCCTGGCCAGCCCTGGCTGCAGCAAACTATCCTTCAGCTCCCAATGGAGTCCATGTTAAAATGAGTAACCTTTGAGCAATCTTCATAAACAAATATTCTTCTATATTCATTATATTCTGACTTGGACAGCATTTTTTTAAATGTATATACATATGTGGGTTTGGGAGTGTATATTTCCTGGGGAGGTCTTCTAACTATCCACACCTTTCCCAACCTAAATGTCAGGGAACACTTCTCTTTTCATAAGAGGTTTTCTTTAAAGAGGTCAAGTTTCATCAGTTAGGCATTTACTAAAGTCTAAATTGTACCATTCACAAATCAGGATGAGTACTGACAGCTCCCAGAAAAGAAAGGAGAGGACTCTGTGTGCATCCCCACCCACCCCTCCATCCAACTCAGCAAAGTGGGGAAGACATCAGGAAGGAAGCACTCAGAGCCTTCCCAGGGAAGTGGGAGCTAGACAGGACCAGAGAAATCAGGCAGTCTAGCCATTTCATGTGACAAGAAAGTGAACTAGGTTAGAAAGGTTGAGTTGGCCCAGCTGGTGTGGCACAATGGTTGAGCGTTGATCTATGAACCAGAAGATCAAGGTTCAATTCCTGGTCAGAGCTCCTAAGTAAGTTGTGGGCTCATTCTACAATAGGTGGTGTGCAGGAAGCAGTCAAGCAATGATTTTCTCTCACCATTGATGTTTCTATCTCTTTCTCCCTCTCCATTCCTCTCTGAAATCAAGGAAAAAGCAAAAAGAAAGGCTGAGTTGCCTGAGGCTGTGGAGCAGACTAGTGGCAGGGCTGAGCCAGTCTCTGCTCCCAGTCTACTGGGGGACATAAGAAGCACAAACAAATCAAAGTTCCTCTAACCATCAATAAAAATCTCACTTGCAACTATATGACAATCTGGAAAAGGCAAAGCTATGGGGACAGGAAAAAGATCAATGGTTGCTAGGGGCTAAGGCAGAGGGCAGGAGGAATAGGTAGAGCATAGGACATTTTTTTAGGGCAGTGACATTACTCTGTGTAACACTGTAATGATGGATACATGTCATCACACATTTGACCACACCCACTGAATGTGTAATACCAAGTATGAACCCTAATGCAAACTATGGACTCTGGGTTATAATCATGTGTCAGTGTTGATTCATCGGTTATAACATATAACCAATGAATCTCATCGGTTATAACATATAACATATAACCAATGAATCTCCATTACAAACATTATTGTCTATTAGCTACTTGAGAGCACTGAACTAAGGACACATGTAAAGGAAGAAAATTTCATCAGATTTTATAACTGAGCTAATTATTCATACTCAGTTTATCACCCTATTATCGGACTTAAATATTGGGGGGCGGGCGTGTGTTTAAAATATTACTTGCATCTTAAATAATGAAAACCAAGATGTTTTTCTCTCACCTATTAGCATGTTATTACTCCATAGCCATAAAGCCCTCAGAAAATGGTTTAAAGGGATTTTAAAATCAACATTATTTTAAACAGAAATTAATTTGATTCAGGTATTTTAGCCAGAAGTAGCCAACAAGTGTCCTAAGTTAGAAGACCTAGCGGTGGACATTAGTTATTCAGCAAGTATTTCCTTTCTTCTCTCTTCCCGCCTTCATGAGTGGAATACACTTCTTTGTCCACTGACTGATATTTTGTGTAAATGATATTAGTGGTAGTGACTTTGGCATAACTGAATTGCCACCATCACTACTCTTACCCTTGGGGGCTATTAGTAAATCAAGGAAGAGTTATTTGTACATAAGCACTACATTACGGACAGTCTAGTAAATGATAAACTACTAAGTGACTACTGGGCAGGGGGAGTATATATTGTGGATACGTGGGACACAGGGATGATTCATGACCTGGGCAGGACAAAGAAGGACTGAGAGGCACAAACCAAGAATTAATCATGCTACTCAGATCTGCATGTAATTTAAAACTTTTATAAATTGTTTATTTATGGAGTTTCCCATTTACTATTTTCATACCTCAGTTGGCCACAGGTAACTGAAATGCAGAAAACACTATGGACAAGGAGGATTGCTGTATTTTACATTTTTGAATGATTATCAAGATTTTTGGCTATTTTTTATTTCTTGTTATAGCATTGGCTGCATCTATGACATTTCATATCAAGTCCTTGGCCAGCTAAGGACCTATGGAGGAAAAGCTGTCCCCATATCTATGATATTACTGCCAACGGGTGTGATAATAACTTCTCCCAAGCCAGGACTTGCCATTACATAACTTTTAATTGCTTCTTGTCTGGGAACATTTCCTACCTTACCCCGACCCTCACTCCAGAATTTTACAGTGCCTTTCTTTTTTAAATTCCTGTATAATAATTTGTTATTCAATAGATGTTAAATACACATTTTGTTGGAAGCATTTAAGAAGTGATTAAAATTATCAGACATGGAATCTACATGCAAAGTGATATTTAATGCAAAGTGATATTTGCAGTTTGATGTATTTTACTAAATACAGAGATCATATCCTCTCTACTTTTCTGAGATGTTCTTTATAGACTAATTGTCCATAAAGTACAACATAAGGATCATAGTCGATGATATTGTATGGTAGCGTGTATGTGCCAGCCAGGTGAGTAGTAGGAATATCAGGGACCACTTTGTAAAGTATGTGATTGTCTAACCACTATGCTGTACACCCAAAACCAATACAAAATAATATTAAGTGTAAACTGGAATTAACTACTAAGGGACTAATGGGCAGGGGAGTATATATTGTGGATACTTATTGAGCCATAAGTACTTATTGATTCTTTAACTGAAAAATAAAATGTAAAGTTCTTTGCAAACAACAACAACAACAAAAGAGGTTGAGTCAAAAAATAATGTTCAGTAGAAGAAGGTCAGGGAGAAATCACAATATCGTTCCAACAGCAAGATCTTCCATGATGTGCACGGGAAAAAGGAGACCTGAACAGAAACCCAGAGAGCGCTGAGCTAGTCCACCTCTCCCACTAACTGGAGGAGCTCTGCAATATCCTGACCTCAGGTCCTCCCCTAACAAAGGAGAGAGAGCTTCTCCTAGTTCTTTCTTCGATCTCTTGATGTCTCTTTCATGTCCTTCAGTCAAATGTCATCTTTTCAGTGGAGCCTCCCTTGATTATATTTACCATTTAAAACTGTAAATCATCTCCTTTCCTGGCACTGCCTGAGCCCATTTCTTGCTCTAATTTCCTCCAAGTACTCTTCACCACCCAATAGTATTGCTGGTCACAGAGCCAGCTCGTACTATCCCTTTGGACAATAGCCTGGCAGAAGAGTTCAAAATTATAGCCGTAAGTATTTATTGATTCTTTAACTTTACGTCCGGTAACTTATCATTCAGATATACTTGCGTACATGCAATGTGTACTGTATGTGCCTATCTACAGGTTTTTAATATTTATAATAGCCAAATCCTAGAAACAACCCAAATGTCCATACGTGGGGAACAGGTTAAATCCATGCCATGGAAAACAGTGCAGCTGTAAGAGAAGAGGGAAGCTCAAGGGCCTCCCCTGGATAGTGACATGGAAAGCCCTAGGATGCATTAGTGAGAAAAGCAAGGCCAAAACTCTGTTTAATATAAGAAACATAAACATGTACTTTTATAACTTCTTTCATTTACATAAAGAAAAGAACATAAGAAACTAGTAAAATGGGGCCTGTGGTGGGACAGTGATGCAGGGGAAGTGGAAGATGGGAGGCTTTGCTCCTTTTAATATTGTCTGATATCTTGAGTTGCTTAAATTTATTACCTATTCAAAAACTAAGCAAAACATGTCCGATCTATCAATCACACTCCTTGGTATTTACACAAAGGAACTGAAAACTTCTATCCACACAACAATCTGCAGCTTGATTCATAACCGTCTAACCTTGGAACAATTAGGATGTCCTTCAGCAGGTAGGTAAGTGAATGAATAAACATCCAGACAACAGAATATTCAGCCCTAAAAAAAAGAATCAGCTATCAAGCCATGAGGAGAGACATGAAGGAAACTGAAATGCATATTATAAGTGAAAGAATCCATCTGAAAAGACAACATCTTGTATAATTCCAATCCTATGACATTCTTTAAAAGGCAAAACTATGGGGACTATGAAAAGATTGGTGGAGAAATAAAAAGGTGGAACACAGATGATTTTTAGAGCAGGGAAACTACTCTGTGTGATAGTATGATGGTGGATACATGTCATTATACATCTGTCCAAATCCAAAGACTGTACAACACCAAGAATTAATCCTAATGTAAACTATGGACTTTGGGTGATATTGACATGTCAATGAAGGTCCATCAGTGTAACAAATGTACCACTCTGGTGGGGGTGTTGATAATGGTAAGGTTGTCTGTGCATATATAGGGACAGGGGTATATGGGAAATTTCTGTACCTTCCACTTAATTTTGCTATGAACCAAAACTGCTCTAAAAAAATTAAAGTCTATTAAACAAAACAAAACAAAGTATGTCCTCATGGCTCAGACGTTTTATTTTCCCTCAGACTTTCTAGGGCGTTCTATGAGGGCAGAATAAGGAGGTGAAGGGTCGATGGACCTACCATTGATCCCTTTATCTTCTTGGAGTGTGCATCTTCTTCCTTGGAGTATGAGGTCCAGGCTGGGAGAGACTAGGACTCATGATGATCTGGTTACTGGGTTGCATGAAAGGACTCAAAGATTGGCTTCCTTTGCCTCGGTCTAATATATTGTCTTCCCTTGACTCCTCTCAAGCCTACTCAGAAAGTATTTATTACATCTTCTCTCATTCTCAAGCCTCAAGCTTGGCCCATAACATCTTTCTTGTCTGTCAGCTCCTATGCCTTATACGATTTGCACGTTATTCTTCTGGATTCCCATGACCTATTTTGTATCATATGTCTGTAGTGACACCAGTACATCATATTAATAACTTAAACATATATGCCCTAATTTATCTACCAGAAGAGTCACATAAGTAATGTCTGTTTTACTCATCTGTATATATAAAAGGCTAATATGCCAAGTATCCCCTCAGGAGTTTGACTGGGAGACGGGGAGTTCAATCACTCGCTATGATGTGTGCTGACTACCAGGGAGTGGTGTGGAACGAAGGAAGGCCCTGGCTGGCAGCTGGAGATGAGAGGCCCCAGCTAGCAGCTGGCAGCTAGAAGGAAGGCCCAAACGGCAGCCAGAAGGCTCCGATCGGCCCTGATCACTGAGCAGGCCTAGGAAACCTACCCCATGCATGAATTCCATGCACTGGGACTCTAGTTCAATATAATTCAGGGAAACAAACATTTGTTGAACATCGAAATATGTATTATGTGCAGTCTCTGATCTCATGCAGTTCTCAATCTGTTAGCTTATTTTCTACTACATCATATTACTTTCCAGGATATTTGATAAGTGCTTTTGTAGGTTGCTGAGGAAGATAAATTCTATTTACACCAAAATCAACAAATTCCTCCATGTTTTCTGGTGCAGAAACTTGGCTGGTCAAATGACTACGGATCTCAATTATTTCTTTCTGCACCCATCTTTATTTATTTATTTATTTATTTATTTATTTATTTATTTATTTATTTATTTCACAGTCTCCTGTGTCTTATTTTTTAGGACTTTATATTTTAGAAGCTGACCTTTTTTAACAGCCCTCATTTGGAACACTTACAAATTTGTAAAAGTTCTCTAGACTTACTAGGGACAATTGGAGCAGTTGGGGGAAGATTCTTGCTTGGTTGAAAAAAAAAGAAGAGAAAAAAAAAATCTAAATTGTTAAGGTGCTATAGTCTTTTGGAATACAGAAGTTAGTAAAATTTTGGGGGGCACTGAAGAAGATAAAAGAATTCTCAGTACACGCTCTATACTTTCAGAAGAAAAATATTAAGAATAAAATAGTTTCCAAATTCAGTCATAGTTTATTCTTGATGGTCCCTCAAAAAGAGGGGAAGTGGAGAAAAAGAATATACTTGGCCCCAATTACAGAAATTATTCATAGCTCTTTTCCCTCATAAAATAATGAACTATCAGGTCTTCCATAAAATCCCTTTCAATAATTTTATGGTGGGTCTGCATTTTATAATACATGTTTTGTAACCAAGAAATAAAAATCCAACAACCAACAAGAGAATCATTTTACAATAATTCATTTCACTGATTTTTATTAAATTTCCAATTGCAAACCTTTCATCCTTCCTATAAAAGTTAAACAGACCAAGTTTGAGATTCTTCTTCTGTTTAATATAATCATTAAAGTTGAAAGTTTCTTGACTGCCACCTCCTGGTGAGCAAAAATCTGACAGTTCATTTTTACAAGTACTGCATTTTTCTCCCAGATTTTCCAGTTTAGGTGTTTCAATATTTTACATTTAAAAAGATTGAATGCTGTACAATAGGACATTCAGAACATTTCATCTGTTTAAACTCAAATTTACTGACCATAAATTGCTAGTTTTTAAAAAAAGAAATCAAAATGTGCCCTAACCAGTTGGGCTTAGTGGGTCCCAGGTTCTATTGCAGTCAAGGGCATGTGCCTTGGTTGCGGGCACATCCCCAGTAGGGGGCGTGCAGGAGGCAGCTGATCGATGTTTCTCTCTCATAGATGTTTCTAACTATCCATCTCCCTTTTTCTCTGTAAAAAATTAATAAAAAAAATATATTTTAAAAAGAAGTCAAAATGTGTTTTCCTTTTTATAACTTAATACTTTTCCTAGTATTATTACAAGAAGTCACACAGATTGTCAGACCCAAATTTAA
The DNA here is from genome assembly GCA_004026805.1 of Lasiurus borealis. Classification (NCBI taxonomy): domain Eukaryota; kingdom Metazoa; phylum Chordata; class Mammalia; order Chiroptera; family Vespertilionidae; genus Lasiurus; species Lasiurus borealis. The sequence goes on along the minus strand of PVJN01008492.1, from coordinate 22,519 downwards.
ATTTTGTTTTTATAGACATGGATACTAATCTAGCTGATAATGAAATGAATGCTTACTTCAAGATTAGCCTGCCAAGTCAAATGAATTACAACCGTCATGATGAAAATCTCTTATGAGGAATATCATTTATTTTATCTTTACAAGACAAATAAAATATGAAAATAAAAGACAACTCCACTAATATGTAGAACACACAATGACAAAAGTAACAAGAAATTTTCAAGGTAATATATGAGCTTGAGGGCAAACATTTATATCTTCACCTTTTGCACACAGGAAGCATTTAGTCATTTGTAATGAATGAAACATACCTGGCTTAAAATGTGGTAAAGAATGAACTCCGGGCCAAGTGTCCTCATTTGGTGTTCCAAGAACCTAGTGGAGAGCAGGAAATTGTGGAAACAGACTTATTATTTCCAAAGCACTCAAAATTCTCCAGTACACTGCATATGATGAAACTCTGGAATTTTTTTTTTCTCTTTTCCATTATTGTGTGCCAGGAATTTTATTTCAGTAAAACCCAAACCCAGCTAAAGAGCCACCCAAGATGAATGTCTGTGCTTTAACATATGCAGCTGAATGAGGTAAGACAAGTGAAATCGGCTGCATTTTATCAACTCCAAACTTAATAAGTAGGTTTAGAACTCAAACGATAAGCTATCATCTTCATGGAACTGAATAAAGTATGCCTAGGCCCCTCATGATTCTTTCATGAGCTTTTGTCCTTCACTCTGGAATCAGATGTCTAGTCATTAAACAGTTCTAAGAATCTGTCGTTCCTCATCCCACATCCTCTGTCTGAGCATCGCTGGTTCAAAGAAGCAGGATGGACAACCGGGGAAGCTCGTTCCTGTACTGGCCATATGCTCATTACAGTTAACATCTTTAATTATGTGACTCATAGGTTCCTCTTCCCAAAATACTGTTCTCCCTGGACTTTTTCCTTTCCTTACCCGCACTCCTACCTTCTTCCCTGTGTGCTTTTTCTATTACCACAATGTTTGATCTGGTTAAAGGAATTAAAGGGCAATTCCAGCTCCTATATAAGTAGGTACACTTCATTTGAATTTCCAGCTCCACCATCTATGACTATCACACTCAATGGTCACGGTAAGTCACCGACAGAAGAATGGAGCTGAAGGGTTGAGAGCTCAGACCCGGAGACAGACCTCTGCATTGCTACTTAACTTACTAGTTTTAAGACCTTGGGCAAAAAATCACCTCATCGAGCATCAATCTCCTCACTTGTAAACTGGAGGTGATAAGAGCACTTCCCTCATCTGTGGTGAGAACCGTAGCTGGCTTGCAGCAATCACTATGTCCCTGTTAGACAGTATTTAGAGCACCCACAGGACACGGGGTCAGGTAAGGGAGGCGCTGGCCATGTTGGAGAACCTAGTCCATCTATGTTTGCCACAGTGATTCCTGGTCAGGAATTAATACCACATGCTCTAACCCCAACTATCATGAACCAACACAAAGAGTCAAAGAGGTTAAAAATGGCAAGAGACAAAGCCAAAAGCTGATGAAATAGGAGGAATTTGAGATTCCAGGTCTAAAATTCAGCTCTTGACTACAACTCCTGGAACAATGGGCACAGGAAATACAAACTTGGCAGCTAGTGGTCAAAGGAAATGAAGAATTAAAAGTCAATTTTGGACCTGGCCAGTGTGGCACAGTGGTTGATTGTCAACTCATGAACGAGGAGGTCACCAACCAGTCAGGGCACATGCCCAGATTGCTGGCTGGAACCTCAGTAGGGGACATGAAAGAGGCAGCCAATTGATGTTTCTATTTCTCTAGCCTTCCTTTCTCTCACCCCCACCAACCAAAAAATCAATTAAAAAAGTCAATTTTGTTTCATATAAAAGCCTTTTAAGGAGACAATTTGTGTGAAATATATGGTTAGAGATGATAGGGTATTTGAACAATAGGATAAATGGGTGTGTGTTGTCTCTGGTAGCAGAATTTCCTTTACATTAACCAACTGAAATTCTACCACCAAGATATTTTCAAGTTAGAAAGAAAAACAGGTATTCTCTATAAGCCAAAAACAGTCTTTTACAAATAAAACAATGCACATACAAAAAAATTGTAGCCCGCGTGCCATCCACATTTGAAACATGGTTACCACATCTGTAAATAAGCATCTCCAGCCCATTATAATCTTAAAACAATGTGCTTTGATATGCTAAAAACTCTGGTATGTGTTCATTTAAGCAGCTTCACCCTATCCATGCTGCGGCTTGCCCAACTCTCTGCTCCTTTACTAGTTCATCTCTTCGCTGGACTAATATTTACTGTTTGTCACAGAAGACAGAGGGATGGGACTGGGCTCCGCTTTGAGGTGCGCCTACTCCGGTGAGGCAGATGAACTACGGCACCGATGACCTACCTTCAGCGTAAGTGTTTTCTCAGAGGGAGAGGGAGGTGAGAGCCCCAAATGGGGATTGTGTGAGTCTACCTGAGGACCGGTTAGTGGGAGAAGGAACACTGACTGACAGTTAGCCAAGTAAAGAAAGGGAGGTAGTGCAGGAAAGTGTTCTGGTTAAAAAGAAAAGATTATGTCAAAACACTTTTTCTAAATATTCATGTTACTCAGGCCCCAAAGCAACATGGGTATTTGGAGAAAGTACATTCTAATGGAATGTCCTGCCCCTAATTGGTCAGGTTAACTCCTATCTCTGGTTCTAGCTTCAGCTCATGCTTTATCTTTCCCTGAAAGACTTTCTGGATTCTCTGGTCCAAGTTGCATGGGGTGATCTTGGTGATCTCCGGGATGTTTTGTAGACTTCTTTCTGTAAGACCTACCTGCTACCTCATACTTGTTAAATTACTTATCTGTCTTCTCATTGGACCCTGGACTGCAGAGTGGTGTTTGTCTCTGGATCCCTAGTACCTACCATGTCCCATATACTCAATATCGATTGCCTGCCTGAATGACAACTGAATGAATGATGTGAATAATAACAGGATGAAGGATGCCAGGGAGGCTCGGGACAGAACCAAATCCAAGGAAACTAAATTTTATCTGTTTCAGGTTTCTCCACTACAGATGACCCATGTGTAGGTTGTAAATTTTCATTTAAGGATGTTGACATCAGCATTTTTCAAAAGAGAGAAAGTACGTAGAAAATATCAGAGGGCAACATACATGGTAAAAAGACATAATGTTTTATGAAGTCTCAGTTCAGGGTGTGTGTGTGTGTGTGTGTGTGTATGCACGCGCGTGTGCGCGTGTTCGAGCACACGCATGCATTGTGAGTCATGATGTAAAATACATTCTTTCAGTTGAGAAGCCATTCTATGGGGAAAAAGAGGTTATTAGCTGAAATAAAGAAAGCAAGCGATAAAGCAAGTTTGGGGGCTGAGGGCAATGAGTTACGTTCTGGGTCTGTTAAACGTAAGAAATGCCTACCCATCAAGATAGGGGATGTGTAGAGGGCAGTCAGAAACACAGACATGGATCACAGCAGAGGGAAAAGATCCAGGAAAACATTTGGAACTCTTCAGCATACATGGTAGGATAAAGTAAATGCCAAACCACAGCCTCAGAATCGTCTTCCCTATAGTCACATGCATACAGTTCCCAGAAGACTGCCAATTCCAGGACTTTCAGTATCTGTTAGAAAAGCAAGGGGGGGCTTCACCTAAACAGTAAAGGTTTACACTGCCTGACTCTGATCAAGGAGGATCTAATGCCCTGAATTTACTCTTCCAGGCCTGTCTAAGCACTGACAGGTATGGGTTTAAACCTCACCCATCATGACGGCCTCTCTGAGGGGCAGAAGAAAACAAGAAAAAGGAAAGGAGGCTCTCTGCTAAAATGTTTACAAATTCTAAACTTCTAGCGCTCAGAGTTCAAGAACTCGTGTTGGTCAGAAACATTGACTTGCCTTCTAAATTATCTATTGTTTCACTAATTCTCACATTTGCTATACTTTGCCCTGAGGCTGCTAAAAACGAGACCCTGGGTTTTCCCCTAAGAACACCCATGGTTTAAGCAGAACAAGGAATGCTTATGGTTCTTCCTGGATCAGGCTCAGGGAGGCTCTGAGAGAGGGATTCCGGCCCATCAGACGCAGAGACAACTGGCTCACATGGAACGTCCTGATGAAGTAAGTTTTGTGTTCTATGAGAGGGCACGCTACAGCGGTGCTGATGATTCCAAACCGACTTAGTCATGAATCTAAGGAAATGGAGAACATCCGAGTAACCTCTATAACTTTTCAACGGAATCTCTGAGAGTCCACACATACATCTCTAAGATAAGGATGGCTTCACAGAACAAGAATGTTTCTGGTTCCTCGGAGAGAAGTCCTAAATGGAACATGAGGAGGCTCAGCAGAGCTGGATTGGCCATCACACACTCCACTGTGGAATGGATGGTATAAAGTTCAAAAGTGTCCAGAGAGAAAGCACTATTTCCTAACTCTTATCCTGCCTGCGTGCTCTTGATTTAGAAAAAGAATTATCAGGTGGAGCTGGGATCCAAAACCGGGTTGGTTTGACTAGAAAGACTACACCCTTCAGAGTTGTCCAGTGCGTTCCCAAATCAAATGGAGAAATGCAACGGACTCAGATGGTATCAGATGAATCACAGTCAACTGACTGATTCTAGAGGCAGGTTTTAGGTATTAGAAACTAGGCTTTTCCATTCTTTCTCTCCCTCTAGCCTATCACACACACACACACACACACACACACACACACACACACACACACACAATGTATATATACATATAGTAGAGGCCCAGTGCACGACGGACTGCCTAGGACACGACACAATGATTCAAGATGGGAAGACTTGGTTGGCCACAATTTGTGTAAAAAAAGACGCATGGCTATTAGCTGAGTACAGATTCTATGAGATCACCCAATTGGGAGGATCAGGGCTGGGCCTGTCAGGAGGAGGCGATGGCTCGGGGTTGGCTGGCTGAGTAGAGGGACCCAGAGCGATTGTCTGGCAGGACTCTGCCCAATTGGGGTTGGGGGGCCAATTTGGAGTGTGGCCAGCCATGGGTAGGGGCTGTGGGCAATGGGCCAGCCAGGCTTGCCCCCAAATGAGGTGGGGGGCGCCAATGGGGGCCAGAAGCCTGGGGGAGGGGCCATGGGTGGTTGGCCAGCCAGCCCCGGCCTTGATCGGGGTGGGAGAGTCTGGTAGTGGGCAGTACTTATTAAAGGATACTTTTGAGAAGAGGAACTGGGAAGAATGGGAAAAGAGCAGTTTTGAGCAGAGGAATAAGTAAAGCTACAATGCTGGTCAGAAATCAGCCTCAGCTAACCACATACAGAGCTTTTGGGTCAATGGGGAAAAAACGAGACATATGTACCTGATCAGACTGGTTTGCTGGCCACAGAGGGCATCATAGCGACCTGTCATTATGGTCGTTATGGCGTTACAGTCACTGGCTATACACACACACACACACACACACACACACACACACACACACACACCTCTTCAGCAACTTAAAGGAAGACACAGAAAAATGTCTTACATTCTCCAATGACACAAAATAGAAGAGATGTATAATATTCTGATGGCTCAGTTAGGATTAAAAAATATTTAATCAGGTAGGAACAACTTTCTGAACATAATACAGAGAAACCTAATACCAATAAACAAAGTCCAGCACTTAGGTTTTATTCATTAATGATTTGTAGGGAGTGGCTATAGGGTTAAGCCTCAGACTGAGCTGTTGGTAAGTCCCAGCTTAGAGGGCACAGCCCTCTTAGGATAATTAAGCTTGAACTTATGACATTCCCTAGATCCTATCTGGGTAGCTAATGGGCTATGGGAGGTGCAGCAAGTGCTGCCAGAACAAGTGAAACTCACAAGAGCATTGTAACTATGGTGATCACTACCTTGTTTACCTCTGGCTATAAAATAAAGGCTCAGTTTGCAGTCTGGATCTTTTCTCTGTGGCCTCAGCCAGGCACAGGAGATCCACAGCTTATTCTCTTTGTCTGTCTTTTCTAAATCCTTCACCGTCCCACCCCTCACATGTCCCCCCCCCCACCCCCGCCCCGGCACAGGTTCACCAAACCCTTGGCTGTGCTGGCATGGCACAATGATTCAAGATGGGAAGACTTGGCTGGCAACGACTTGTATAAAAAAAGACGCATGACTATTTGCTGAGTTCAGGTTCTATGAGACCACCCGGTGGAAATCAAAGGAGGTTGAGGGGACTGACTTTAAGCTGGCCCACCTCCTGTGTTCATAGGCTTCCCCCTGAGTATGGATGGGACTGGGGGCTTGCTCCCAATCAACACAATATGGCAAAGTGACAAGCTGTCACTTGCGTGATTATATTGTGTAAGACGTTCACTCCCATTCTGCTAGGAGACTCTCCCTTGCTGGCTTCAAGGAAGCGGTCTGTTATGCAGTTAGAACACACATAAGGGAATGAAGGTGGTCTCAGCCAATAGCCAGCAAGAACCTGAGGCCTCCATCCAATGACCCACAAGAAAGTGAATGCTGCCACCAACCCCATCAGCCGGGAAAGTGACCGCTCCCCAGCTGACCCTCACACAGGACTGCAGGCCCAGTTGACACCTTGACCGCAGCCCTGTAGGACCCTAAAGCAGGTCACCCAGCTCAGTAGGCCTGGGCTCCTGGCCCACGGGAATTGTGAGCTGATAAGTGGGTGTTATTACTGAGTTTGTAGTAATTTGGTTATGCAGCAATAAACAACTAATACAGATTTACTCACCGAGTCAGTTCATATACCAGGTGCTGCATGCAAAAGGGGACAATAATAAACAGGTGTGGGATGTACCCAGAAAGGTCATGGTGGGCCCAGGGCCCATGAGGTGGACTGAAAGTGTGTACTCTTGATGACACTGGGACAACGCCTGGAATAAACCAATGACCGTAGTGTCCCTGGGGTCTGACTTAAGCTGGGCTGAGCCAGACCGGAAACAAGGGCCATGGGTGAGACATTATTATGCAACAAAAAGGGTTTCTTAATGACACAAACTGTATAAAATGGGACAGCCTTATGAGGTATAATCAGAGCAAAGGATTGGACGGCACCACCTTTTACATTCAAATATAGTAAGAATCAAGTCCTGCTTCCATAGACAAGGGTCATGTGCAGTCAAATTCTGAGGTAATGCTACAACAAACAGTTTGGGTGATAAGATGAGGTCATGCATTTACATCTACCTTTGCTTTTATTCATCCTACTTAGGGCAGGTAGGGAGAAGTGAGTTGATGAGGAAAAGGGTGTGACTAAATGAGGGAGGGTAGAGAAGGTATGGATGAAAGCTTTCCTTCCCCATTTTCAACCCAAAGTATCAATGCTCATTATTTTGCATAGAGCCAGCAAAATCAACAGCAGGTATCAAAATATTTTCTAGTCGCAAGATAAGCAAAATATATGCATGTATGTGGTATGTATGTCTAAATCCTCTCTCCCATCATTTTTTTAAAAGTATATTTAATTGATTTTTTACAGAGAGGAGGGAGAGGGATAGAGAGTTAGAAACATCGATGAGAGAGAGACATCAATCAGCCGCCTCTTGCACAACCCCTACAAGGGATGTGCCGGAAACCAGGATACATGTGCCCAAATCGAACCTGGGACAGTCCCCAGGCCGATGCTCTCTCCACTGAGCTAAACTGGTTTCGGCTCTTCCATTATTCCTTAAGGCTTAAGCTAAAGTACCACTAGATCAGGGGCTAGACTATTTGAACTGTTCATTTTTGGCAATGGCCTCTGGCATACAGGCTGGATGCAGGATTAGGAAAGGTGCTCTAAACTGCTGATTTGGGGTTGTGTTTCCCAGAGCAGCCAAACCTGTAGTGAGATTGTGCAGAGCAGAGAGCGTTACCTAAGAAAGGCAGCAGAGGGAGCTGCTGGACTGAGAAAATGAAAAGCTGCTGGGGCTTCAGAAAAGGACTTGAATATTTAATCAGCTGGATTAAAGGAGATGGTGTTTCCAAAATATTGTGCAGAGTTTTCCACATGGAGAGGCAACCTAAATAGTAAAGGGCAGCTCTGAGAGTTTTATTTGAAGTGATTCCACCTGCTACAAGGTTAAGGCCAGGCTCAATGGTACATGGCTGTACATGGGAATCACCTGAGAAGTATTAAAGAAAAAAAAAAAACTATTTAAAAAAAACATAAAAAATACTAAAGACTGGGACACATCCCAAAGAGTCTGATCTAATTGGCAGAGCTGCAGCCTTGGTGTGTGGAATTTTCTAAACTTCCCTAGTGACTCTAATGCCTGATAAAGTTGGGACCACTGACTAGTCCAGTGTACCAGGCAATTTCTCAGTGGTCCTCGGTTTAGTTAGGTGGTTTATAGATTTTTTATTTTTTTTTCCAAAAGCCTTTGGCCTGGATGCAGAGGGCAACAAAAGACTTTCAGTAGATGAATGAACAAAACAAGCAGTTGGCTATGAGAGAAATCAGGAAATGCTCTCAACTGAAAAACTCTGTAGCTCCTTTAAAATGTTTTCTTCCAACTACATTTTCATTTTCCCCTCTCTCTGTTCACCTGCTGTTTCTACTCCCTGCTTCCCTAAACCCCAACTCCCTCACGAATTTCACTCCATCGCAACAGCCTCTCTTCTTCTCACTGAGTGATGTTACTGTGACAGGCCTTCAGACTGTCGGTCCCCAAGAGTGCGCTGAGGGAATGGAAATACACAGGCAGCGGGCTCAGGAGCCCAGGGTGGAGGGGGGGTGATGTTGCCAAGTGAAGGCAGCAGAACTAGGCTGACTGCCTGAAACAGCGCCACAAAATGCAGAAAAACAAAACCAGGGGGAGGAACCTGGAGGCAGGAGCAGGAGATGCCAGAGCCTTGCTGCTCAAAGTGTGGTCTGTGACCCCCCCAGTGGCATCACCTCGGAAAGAGGTCCGACCCGATGAATGAGAACCTACAGTTTCGCACGAACCCGGGTGAGGCCCGGGCACACTGAGGTTTGAGAAGCTCTGCTTCAAAATATTCCTTCTACTTGAAAGGTAAAAGTAGTAGCAAGGAAATTAGGGTTACTTTCATCCTTTTTTAATTGAATAGCATTTGGGACGGGGAAATTGTGGGCAATTTCAAGTTCAGTGGTGTGGGCAGTTGGTACCAGGAGCTACTACGGATGGTTGTGTGAAGAATGGGCTCAGGGTCTGTAAGTCGGAGCTCACCTAGCAGCCCCTGCTTGCCAGTCCTCAGTTTAACAGTCCCACACCCCAGGAGTCTCCACGTCAAGAGGCTCCCAATCGCTTTTGAAAACTGGCAGGATGTGAATACTGATCATTTTAAAAACACTGATGCTCTTTACTTCAGTACAAACTTGAGGTGAATTAAAATTCTGTTGTTACAGAAAACCGAAGAAGAACCCAGCAATACTTAGAGAGAAATTTTTATCAGCTAAGTGGGCTGATTCTCTCTCTGAGTTACATTTATTACACACGGGTCCAGAGGAAAATGTTTCTCAAATTCTGGGCCCTAACATGGAGGAACTTTCCCTATTTATATATCTTTACCTTCTTTGTCTCCCAAATATGGGGTGTTTCCAGCCCCCTTTGCAAGTTCTTAAAGGGCCCCTATGTGCTGGGGCCTTGAGATCTCAACCAAAGGCTCGGCTTGGTGCCAGCACTGGTAATTTTGTCCGGAGAAGGTTTAATGGCCTCTTTAAAGAGGGAGTAAGTAGTGTTATTTTCCTTATTATTTAAGTAAGCAAGCATCTATAGAAGCCAAATAGCAGAGTTAAAATTTCAAACAGCAGTTTTATATAAGATGGATGCTTCATTATGATACCCATGGTATGTGTCATACCTGACACATAACACATACCCAAATTGATCACTATTTTCTTTTTCTTGAATGAAAGTAAGTTTCCCTATTTACTGAGCAATGACTGTGGCAAGCTTATTGATTATTGGGAGACATGAAAATGCAAAACTAGAACTTTTGCCCTAAAAAAAAAGTAGTATTGTAAATATTCATTTTATGACATTAAAATTTAAAATGACAGAGCTATTGAACTGATTCATCACACTATGAAACTTTGTGTTTTAGAAAATCATATTACCTTCAAAAACATGTTAATGGGAATGTATAAGTTTCCTGTGAGTGCTATAATAAATAACCACAAAGGTGGCGGCTTAAAAGGACAGAAATTTAATTCTCTTAAAGAAGTTCTGGTGTTGGAAATTGGTTTCCTTGGGCTGAAATCAAGAAGTCTGCAGGATCACGCCCTCTCCCTGCTTCTTCCAGCTTCTGGCGTTAAGGGATTCCTTGGTTTGTGGCTTTATCACTCCAATTTCTGCTTCTGTCTTCACACTCCTTTTCCTTTTCTGTAACAAATCTCCTTCTACTCTCTCTTATAAGGACACTAATGACTGCATTTAGGATCCACCTGGATAATCTAGGGTAATCTCCTCATTTAAATATCCTTAACTTAATCCCATCTGGAAAAAAAAAATTGTTTTCTAAATAAGGTAAAGTAAGGCCCAGGAATAAGGGCCTGCTATCTTTGAGTGTTCTTTATTCAGCCTACTCCAGAGTAAAATTACCATTTAAAGAGATTTTTTTCTAAATGATACTCAGAATGGATTATTTATACATAGAAAACAGAAGCAAACAGAAAAAGCTGTGGAAACATGTCTTATAGCAATAATAACTTCACCTAAGCTGTTTTACTGTTGGCAACTTTACATCTATTATTTCATGAGTTGTCATCAACCCAGTAAGATAGGACAATATGGACTGCTCTGCAGATGAGAAAACTAGAATGCAAAGAGGGCACCTGCTCAGGTCTCCTAGAAGAGAACAGAACCAGACAGAACCTAGATTTAAATTTTTTTGTTTGTTTTTCAGTTATAGATGACATTTAATATTATAATAGTCTTGTGTGTGAAGCATAGTAGTTAAACATTATATAACTTACTAAAGGCCCCCAGTACATGAAAATTCATGCACTGGATGGGGGTCCCTCAGCCCAGCCTGCCCTCTCTCACAGTCCAGGAGCCCTCAGGGGTGGGAGGTGACCCAGCAATCAGGGAAAGGTGGTTCCCCCATCACACCTTTGCTGCTGCCACTGCTGGCAGCACAAGCCTTGGCCAGCCCTGGTTACCTGAGCCTCAGGTGGCCCTGGGTGGCTGAGCAGCTGCCACCCAAGGCTTGCCTCTGCCTTAAGCGTCAGCTGGGCAGATGCCATCTGAGGCCCGCCTGCACTTCAGGCCAGCTTTGGGCAACTGGGGGCTGAGGAGACTGGGCATCACCATCTGTGGTTGTGGGTGCCGCCATCTTTGAGGGTGTGACAGTCAATTAGCATATTCCCTCCTTATTGGCTGTGGGTGCCACCATCTTTGTGAGGATGTGACAGTCAATTAGCATATTCCACCCTTATTATAAGATGAAGTGTTCTCTGTGATGTCTGGTACCCCCCACACCATATACAGCTATTACAATATTACTGACTATATCCCTATGCTCTACTTTATATCCCCTTAGCTATTTTGTAACTACAATTTTTTACTTCTTAATCCCTTCACATTTTTCATCCAGCCTTCCAACTCCATTTCTATCTGTCAAGCATCATCCATCTGTTCTCTGTATCTATGAATTTGTGGGGGTTTTTTTTGTTTGTTTGTTTGTTTTTTAGATTCCACATATAAATGAATATGGTATTTGTATTTCTCTGTCTAACTTAGCATAATACCCTCGAGATTCATCCATGTTGTCAGGAATGAAAGGTTTTCCTTCTCTTTTATGGCCAAGTGATATTCTGTTGTATTTATGTACCACTTCTTTGCCCTTTTGCTTACTGATGGACACTTAAGTTACTTCCTCATCTTGGCTATTCTAAATGCTGCTGCAATGAACACAGGGATGCATATGTCTTTTCCCATGAGTGTTTTGGATTTCTCTGGGTAAGGACCCAGAAATGGGATTTCTGGGTCACATAGTTCTATTTTTAGTTTTTCCATAGTGGCTGTACCAATTTGCAATCCCACCAACAGTGCATGAAGGTTCCCTTTTCTCCACATCCTCATCAGCATGTTGTTTGTTGATGACACCCGTCTGATAGGTGTGAGGTGTCATTTCTTTGGGGTTTTAATTTGCATTTCTCTGATGACTGGTGATGTTGAACACCTTTTTACATATCTGGCCATCTGTATGTCTTCTTGGAGAAATGTCTATTCAGGTGCTCTGCCCATTTTTAATCAATTGTTTGTATGAGTTCTTCATTTAACTTGGGAATCAATCCCTTATCAGATGTGTCATTGGGGAATAGCTTCGTCCACTCAGTAGGTTGTCTTTACCTTTTATTGATGGTTTCTTTCACTGTGCCAAAGCTTTTTAGTTTGAGGCACTGCCATTTTTTTTATTTTTTCTTTTGTTTCCCTTGCCCGAGGAGCTGTATCAGAAAAGATATTTGCTAAGAGTGATCAGAGAGTTCATATTGCCTATGTCTTCTTCTAGAAGTTTTATGGTTTCAGGTCTTAAGTCTTTAATCCATTTTGAGTTTATTCTTATATATAATGTAAAATAATGGTCTAGTTGCATAGAATGCATGTATCTGTCCAGTTTTCCCAACACCATTTATTGAAGAGACTGTCTTTTCCCCACATTACATTTTTTCTCCTTTGTCATAAATTAACTGACCACATAGGCATGGAGTTTATTTCAAGGCTCTCTATTCTGTTTCATTGATCTATGGTACACAAACTGTAACTCAGGTGCTGCTGCAACATTATTAGTAGGACTCTTAATTCATCTCAGTGGACTCCTTACTTATATGCAAGACCAGCAGAGACTGAAGCCTGAAGCTGGGTGGTCGGCCAGGCAACCTCACCAGCTAAGTGACTCCTTCCTCCCAGCTGGTGCTGCCCTGCTTCTGCTAACCTGCAGGACATTTTAGATGGGTTTCAAAGTCACTCCTCTATTGCTATTTACTCAGAAAGCCTATTTTGTCACTCACACTTACTCGATCCTGCCAGTCACAGGAACGATAATCCTTCAGACCCAAGGGTGGAAAAAGTATTTATTATTATTTTCCTACCTGTGGACCTGGTACACAGAATTTTTGTTGTAAGTAACATAATAAGCACCCATGAGCTCACCACCTCAGACAAGAGCTGGGTCATTTAACTATTAACAACCACCAGTGAGCTCCATCCTGAAATATGCTCATTATTCCTTTTCCTTTTGATATAATTTTATTGTCCTTGTAAAGATTACAAAATTTGTTTTATTTTTCAATTTTACATACAAAGTATAATGCTGTACCTAATCTTGGGGGATTTTTTAAAACGTATATTGCTAAGATTCATCCGAACTCTGTGTAACTATTATGTGAATGGAACGGTACTATTCATCAATGTCTCTTACTGATGGCCATTTATGTTATTAATAAGTTTGGGCCCAGGATTCAAGAAGGAAAATTGCATAATATAAAAATGCCAAGTTGAAACTCATCAGACATCTTATCACTTTACTGCTATAAAATTCCATAACGAAAAAAGAAAAGATTGGCTCCTGACATCGAGTTGTGTTCCAAGAGTTCAAGAGCTATTGGGGACTCATAATACATTTTCCCAAAGAAACAATTTTCTATATGGTGGTTAGTCCCCAGGCTGATGTTAAATACATAACAAGCCAGAAAGCCATACAGAACCAAACCACCTCGTACAGTAGAACGTCCGATAAAAGTGCAACTACCGTAGAAATCCCAACACTCTCCCAATGGAGGCACCAGGGAGCTGGAGAGAGCTCCTGTCCCCAAGACTCAGGAAGCTCTAGCCTGGGGCATCCACTCCAGCCCAGAGCGGAGGGGGGTGGGGGGGGGAACAGGCTGGCCTGAGGCATCCTAGCCCAGGGGGAGATAGACATGGGCCTAAGGTCAAGAACACAGAGGGAGCAAAGACTTGGGAGAAGTGACAAGGAGTGATCACAAAGTGAGTCATTTTCTCTGCATTTTTGGCACTGGTTAATAGGGCAATGGGGGAGGGTCCGAAGACTGCCTAGTGGGGTGTCAGGCTGCATTTTCTTTCTATTATTCACAGCCTTTTACTTTTCTTTCAAGGAGGCACCTACTCGCACTTAGGATGGGGCACTGAAACAGCTAAATAGGGGGCTCCTGGAAGAAGTGGTGAGTTTCCACCCCAATGTTGTGTCTGCAGGGTGGAGGAGGGAGAACAGGACGGAGTAAGGGCTGTATGGAAGTATGTAGGTCAGAGCCTGCCTACGAAAGGAATCCATACATTTATACCTGTTCTATAAAAGATGCTATTATTTTTAGAGCTTTGAATGGAGTATGCAAGAATGTGTGAATTACAACTAAATCTCTGGTAAGTTTACTAGCAGAAAGGCTGTTTAAAAAATTTAGGTCAAGGGACTTCTACAGCATGTGCTGCATTAGCAATATTTTATTATAGATTTTGCAACTGTGAATATACTATTTGGATAGATACCACTACAAGATATGTGTATATTATTGCCTATTTATTCATTTATGCATAAAAATTATTGCAAACCTCTTACTGAGAAGGACTCTGCTCTAGATGCCAGGATGCCATCTCCCATTTACCACTATATTTTGTTGTTGTTGTTAATATATTTTTATAGATTTCAGAGAGGAAGGGAGAGTGAGAGAGAGAGAGAAACATCAACGATGACAGAGAATCATTACTTGGCTGCCTCCTGCAGGCTCCCTACTGGAGATGGAGCCCACAACCTGGGTGTGTGCCCTTAACCAGAATTGAACCTGGGATCCTATCCACTGAGCCAAACCAGCTAGAGCTATCACTACATTTTTATGACATTAAAACTTAAAATGATAGAGCTATTGAACTGATTCATCAAACTTTGAAACTTTGTGTTTTAGAAAATGATATTACCTTTAAAAACATGTTAATGGGAATGTATTAGTTTCCTGCAGATGCTGTTATAAAAAGCCACAAACTTGGTGGCTTAAAAGGATAGATATTTAATTGTCTCAAAGAAGTTCTGAAGATGTTGGAAATCAGATTCACTGGGTTGCAAGCAACATGTCAGCAGAGTCACCTGATAAAGGGTGACCTTTATGATAACCTTTCGTCCAGTGGTCCCAGTGGCTTTCTCCTGGTCCAGAGCAGCCCCTCACTCTCAACACAACACTCTCTTAGCAACTGACACCCAACACCACAGCCTCTCACCTACACACGGACTATTCATTTCTAACCAGTTCCGTGGGTTCCGAACTGGTATTTAGAATACCATTGCTAATATTTGGTATTTACTATCTAAAATGAATAAATAAGTTGAAAATGATGTCTTATCTCAGGAAGTATGGCTGCTGTTCAGGTCCAGACAACTTCGGGTGCTCCTGTCAGGCACCGAAAGCTGGAGTCGAGAAGTTCTCTGCAGAACACGACACTACGGGTTCATCATCAGGTCAGTTGAGTTCAGTGTAACTTCCAATTGCTGTATTCTTGATTTTAAATGCTAAACTGGGGCTCATTTAGCTTCATCAGCACCAGTTTAGATTATTCTAAGCTATCTGGTTAATGTCACATTATATTTTAATGCATTTTTGAATCAATGGCATAGTTGGCCAATTATTTTCCAATAACTGGAAATTATTACAGTTCTGTACTTTGAGTTACATATGAATCAGCTAAGAGACCAATGCAAAAAGCAAATATATGCCTATATCTTCCTTACTCCTTAACCAGTTTTTGTGTGTGTGTGCTTTTTCCCTCAAAACACTTACTATATATATGGACTGAATGTTTGGGTCTCTCCCTCCCCCAAACTCATTATGTTAAGACGCTAACCCCCAATGTGATGGTATCTGGAGATGGGGTCTTGGGAAATAATGAGAATCGGATTGAGTCAGGAGGAGGGTGGGTCCTCATCATGGGATTAAGATCCTTATTTTAAAAGGAGCCCTGGGATCTCACTGAGCACACTCTCCAGGGAGTCATATGAAGACACGGCCAGGAGAAGAGCCCTCACTAAGAAATGGACCATGCCGATCCTGGCCCTCCAGCCTGCACGACTGTGAGAAATAAATGTGTATTATGGAGCCCCTCAGTCTATGTTATTCTGTTACAGCAGCCAGGACCTATGGAGCCACTGTGTGCTGCTCTCCACTGTTAGACAGGAAAGGGCAGGACTGGTAGGCCCAGAGATCTGTGGCCGACCAGAGCATCCGGGGGGAAAAAGAGAGTGGGAGCCTGCCCTGGAGGAGCCCCGGTGGGAAACACGCTCCCTCTAACTTATCCTGTGTCACGATCATTTGGACAAGGACTTTAATAATGTTTGGAGTGGCTAGGACAAGGGGCTTCAGTATATAGGAATATGAAATGTGATATAATGAATAGCAAGCCTTACGTAGGAACCTCTGAGTTATATAGAGATATACAAATGATGTCTGAAACAGGCTGGGTGACTTGCAAGGTTCACAGAGCTAATGGTGACTGGAGGGGGTAGGGGAGAGAGGATGGTCTAGAACTAATGGGTTCCCATTAGATTATACAGTAAAAACCACTGAAACACTTATGTTAACCTGTGGCCATGAATGTTACCTCAGATGAAAGACAAAATGAAGATAATCAGACAAATTAGGGGTAGGACCAACAATGGGTATCTCTTCCGCGTCTTCCTGTTTCGCTATTTCTTGAGAAGTAGCTTTCACTCGGGATTATTAACACATCACAAAACACTGCCTGGATGGCTTATTACTTTCAGGAAAGGATAAAGTTCCCTACAAGTTAGGAATCTAAGCAGGGCCACAGTGTGGCCTCCTTACACAGTGGAAGCGGTTGCGGCGGCTCCTTCTCTGATCTCTCAAGAAGGCAACATCTCGTCATCCCGTCTCCGCTGCGCCATTCCCCCACAGCCCAGCCACAGGGGGCAAGGACAGCCTAACAAGACTGCCTGGCAACAGGCAGGAGCAAAGGCCGTTCCAACCAAGGTGCAAAGCCTTCTAATGGTCACATTCACTACAGAGGCAGGGAACTCAGTCCTTTCACAGAGCTCACTGAGTTTTTTAAACGTGTGAAGACATGGCCAGGAAAAGAGCCCTCACTAAACATTGGACCATGCCAGTCCTGGACCTCGAGCTTGCACGACTGTGAGAAATAAATGTGTATTATCTAGCCCCTCAGTCTATGATATCTTATTATATCAGCCAGGCTTATGGTTCCTTCTGATTAAAATAAACTCCTATTACAACATGTTGAGGAACGGAGATCAGGGCGGGTAGGCATTTTTGAAAAATAAAAAAATTAGGACTTTGGCCAATGGCACTGCTGCCTGAGAGGACTGGGAACTCATATTTTTAGTAGATGTGGAATTAAATTTTAAAAAAAGGAGGAAAACGCTCATTGCCACTCTTATTTTCCTTATGTTGCATTAGAGACACTGCACAGGCAGCTGGCTCCGAGTCAAGGTGCAAAACTGACCTCCGTCGACGCATTTACAGATGACTCTGTCATGTACAAATAGAGCCGTTGGTGTCTTTCTTTCTTCTACCAGCCTTGTCAGCAGCTTCCATATGATCAAGTCATGCACAGTCCTTTCAAGGGCCGGACTTGAGCCAACAACAATTACCACAGTTTCAGCACTTTCTCTGTTCATGTACTATGCCTGCCTGCATGCAATTTATTCAGACGTAAGTCACAAAGTTATGGCCCTCTACTAAATTATTCACGGGGTAAGCCTCCAACCACGGCCAACTGGAACTGAGGAGCTTGGTTCCCTCAAACTGGCTTTGAAAATGTACTTTTCTATCTTTGGACAGTGCCCTGCGAGAAACCCATCTCTTCCTATTAGGCTCTTCTGCTGCTAACTTCAGAACTGAGAGACCCGAACCAAGTGGCAGGTACAGCTATAGTACAGAACAAAGCAACTGGGTTTCGTTAGGGTGTGTTTGTCATATAAAGCAGCACTGGCTGCTCTTAGTAGTGGGTACTACGAGAAGTTCTGTTCCTAGATTAGAAACAAACATTCTGAAAATGCCCAGCCCTCCCACCCCCGACCAAGAAAACCTCCCTCATTTCAGATGACGCCAGTGATGGTGTAGGTGAGCAAACAGAACACCTCAAACATATCCTCAGTTCTTAAGTTCCTTTAAAATTATTTGCTGTCAGGTGCATTTCAGGCCAGGCTGACTGGAGTGAGGGAGGGCAGAAAACACTTGGTTGGCTGGTTGGCTGGTACAAGAAGTGTTCATGGTCGTAGACTGCAGAGGGGCATGGGTACAAGTTAAGAGCATGAAGTACTCAAGGGCTGTTACTAAACGAGGGAGAGGTGTGCGGAGAGTGAGGGCTGAGAGAAAGGAGGCTCTCGGCCACACTCTCCAGTGCTCCCTTGTGTAGGACATGTTGATACCCCATCTCATTCAGTCCTCACAACATTGCCTTGGAGTGGGGCACAGTCCTGCGTGTTACAGATGAGGAGGCTGAGGCTTAGAGATGTAAGGGACTTGACTAAGGCCTTCACTGAGCGGGAAGAAGCAGGATTTCCAAGAAGTGACTGGCCCCCAAATCCACATTCCTTTTTAAATTGTACTACACTGTTTCTAGGTTCTAGGCTCCGTTGGTATCCTTCCCTGTGGGATGAAACTGGCCACCCCTCCCAGTTACTTTTAGTTACTTTTCCAGTGGGGAAGCCACCTGTGCTTCAGTTTACCCTTTGGCAAAATGGGAATAAATTAGGCTTTTGATAAGAAGATTATATAAGGTAATAGATGTAAATACTTCAAAAACCATATGACACACAGTAGCACTCAGTGAAAGTCAGCTGCCACCATCACCATCATCACCATCATCATAATTCCCATTTTTACAAAAAGGTTTTTAATCCTCACCCGAGTATATATTTTCTTTCTTTCTTTTTTCCCCAAAAATTGATTTTAGAGAGGGCGTAAGGGAAAGGAAGAATGAGAGAGAAAAACATAGATCAGTTGCCAAGAGTAGGAGTTATCAGTTTGAAACATCTTCCCTGAATTATAAAATGCATGTATGTTAAAGACAACATGTATGTTTAGCTGAACTGTGGAAGTCAACTTTGTGGACAGATCACCACCACCACTACTAAGACCATCAAAAATCAAACTTAAATTTCATGTTTCTAAAACACAGAAAACAGATTTATGAAGTAGCAGGAACAGCAGTGCATTTATTATGAAAATGAGCCTTAATGAGAACATCGTATTCCACTGTGTGAGAGGGTGGTGGTGTGAAGTAAAAAAACACAGCCCGCTGAGGCACGTGGTGTCCTCAATCGGACAAGGAAATCAGTAGAACCATAGTGCACATACTCCCAACAAAAACCCAGCTGTCAGTACTTTTGAAGGACTCGGTTGTTTCATTAGATGAAAAATGTCTCCGTTGAGGACTTAAAATATTGATGCCCCAAAGAGGTTTTCCTCACTGCCACATGGCATCAGTCTTAAAAGAGATCGTGGTGCGAGGCTCCAGAGGCCAAAGGGGTAAGTTAAGAGGATGCAGCTCCTCACTGTGCAGGAAGTAATTCTTTTTGCAAGACTATATATCAGTCCAGAAAGAACTGGCGAACTTTTTCTAAAAATGCAATGGAAAGGACCTAAAAGAGATTCATTCCAGTCATTTTGTTTTCATCTTGAACATAAATGAAAAAAAAGTCCTAATAAAAATATAATACTACCTGGCCGGAGTAGCACAGTGATTTGGTACCATCCGTGTATTGAAAGGTTGCCAGTTCAGTTCCTGTTCTGGACGTATACCTGGGTTGGGAGTTTGATCCCCGGTTTGGGGCACACACGGGAAGCAACTGATTGATGTTTCTCTCTCTCTCAGCATGCCCTTGGGTAAGGATTTTTTTAAAATATAAAAATATAAAAAGTGTAGTACAACTGCCTATATGTCTTGTAATAACTAGATACCCGTATCTGCATTTATATAAATGTCAGAGCAATCTCCAGAGATCCCTGGTAACCTAAATAACAGTAACATGTTTGCCTCTGGAGGGAGAAACCCAGAGCTGGGGTACTGGGGTAAGAGATATATTTTTACTCATTACCATTTTGTACAGTTTGAATTTTGTAAAATCATGCATGTTTTTAATTATCTCTTTAAAACTCATGATAACTATGTAAATAAATATATAAAAGGTATTGGGATATCTGGCAAGATCTACAGACATCTTTTGGTTGTCATGACAGAGGATGGAGGGATTGCACTGGCATTTAGTGCGCAGAGACCACGTTTGCTGCTAAACATTCTACAGGCACAGGACACCCCCCTCCCCCCCCCCCCCGCCACTCCCCAGATATCCACCTCAGAAGGTCAATAGTGCTGCTGCTCTAAATGACAGCCTTTCCACAGAGAACATAAACACACAGAGCATGACTTATACAAACAACTACTGAGGCTGCCTTTTGGCTCCTCTCTGCTCCAGACAGAGTCTATCATCCAGAGACAGGGAAGGGAGAGACCTCGCAACCCTCCCCTTCTCCCCCGAGCCGTTTCCTGTCTGGCTGGGGAGAAACAGCTTTCATCAGTAGCTCTTAGCAGGGGAAGCAGTAATAGCAGGATCGGTTGCCTCAGGAAGAGGTGACCGTGGGCCCTCTCTTCATGGGCCTAGGTGGGTGGGAGGGGACACCTGGGGCTGTGCTGCTTCAGTTATTGATGTTTAAACAAGTTTGGTTAAAAGCCATTCCCACTTTTACCTCTCAAACATAGCCCCGCGCCTATAGGCAAACTGTGACCTTATAGAATCCAGTGGCATCATCCAATGATCTGTTTGAGATCCTGAGGCTTCAATTAACTTAGGGACAGTATGGTAAACAAAGGAAGAATCCTCACAAAGCACCGTTTGCTTAGAGAGCCTCTGGTCCCCCAAAAGATCCTTTGACAAGACAGCCCACAGAACCTCATATCAGGAAGTACATAAGGAGGTTCCCTTTACAGTAACATGAAGGAGGAAGGATCTTGCCTCCATGAAATGTAGTCTATTAAAGTTAAACTTGTCCCTCTAACGTGCTTTTTTCTCTTGCTCATTTTAAATCAGATTTCTTGTCCTTGTTCATTTTTGCATTACATTGTATTGTAACAAAACCATATAATGTTTAAGCTGAAAGGGAACCTTTAAAATACTGGAACAAAATCCTCACATTTCACAGATAATAACATAATTAACACATATTAGAATTTCTCTGTAGCCGGCACTGCTCTCAGTTACTTCAATTAATTCCTTTAATCCACAAAGCCACTTGATGAGGCAGATAAAATTATCATCACCCCTATTTTACTGATGAGGAAAATGAGGCACAGAGAGGTGAAGTACCACGTTTGGCAGACAGATTTCTAAGATAACCTTCAGTTAGTCAAGCCCTTGAATAAACCGCTCCCACTGCCTGCAGGCAGAAGCTGTGACTGGCTTCAAGTCAATAGGATAAGGCCATAGCGATGGGAGAGTCATTCCCCTGAGGACATGATATCATTTAAGACTCTGTCTCCGTAGGCTTAGTAATCTGGAGAAAGATTCTTCCACTGGCCTGGAAGAAGCAAATTGCCATGTGGGTGAGAGACATTAAAGTCACATGACAGGGACATTAAAGAAAGTCACATGACAGGGACTACTCTCTAGGGACTGAGAGCTAACAGCCAGAAAATGGGGACCTCATTCCTACAGAATTCTGCCAACCACAATATGACATGGGAGGAAGATCCCAAGTTCCAGAAAGGAATGCAGTCTGGACAACACCTAGACTGTAGCCTTGTGAGACCCTGATCAGAGGACCTAGCTATGCTGTTGCCTGGACTCCTGACCCACACAAACTGCAAGGTCATAAATGTACATTTCTCTAAGGCATTAAGTTTGTGGGAATTTGTTATGCAGCAATCCTATATAATAAAAGGCTAATATGCAAACTGTCCCCTTGACTGGGAGTTCGACCAGGAGTTCAACTGGGAGTTTGACCAGGGGGTGGGGCCAGCCAATCACCCATGGCCCCTCTCCTGGGCCAGGCTGGCTGGACCCCATTCGTGCATGAATTCATGCAGTGGGTTTCTAGTGGAGATATAATAGACATGTCCAAGCTCACAAAGCAAATAAAAGGAAGAGCAGTATTCAAACCCCCATGGTCAGACTCTATTATTCATTCTCTTAACCACAAACATCAAACTGTTAATAATGCAATCTATGGGGCATGGAGAGGTGGATTGTTTTACTTACCCTATTAAATTTTTCTTCACTGCATTACTTTTTTAAAAAAAATAATTTTTATTGATTTTAGAGAGGAAGGGAGAAGTAGAGAGAAATAGAAACTTCAATGGTGAGACAGAATTATCAATAGACTGCCTCCTACATGCCACCCCATACTGGGGATCAAGCCCACAACCCAGGCATGTGCCCTGACCAGGAATCAAACTGTGATCTCCTGATTCATAGGTCAGTGGTCAACCACTAAGCCACACCAGCTAGGTCATTACATTTCTTTACTCTTTGACACGTTATATACTCATGAATGAACGGACACACATACACATTATTTGTTTTCTGTATTGCTGACTAGAATATGGGATCTATATG
>PVJN01008491.1:0-65070 GCA_004026805.1 Lasiurus borealis | reverse complement strand
CTTTTTCTTCTCTTTCTGATTCTCCGCTGCCTTTCTGCTCTCTGGCAGGTAATAGCTCGTCTCGGCATTTGCTTCTTGATGTGGTCTTCTTGCGAGTTCTTTTATTTGTGAGCTTCTAATGCTTGCCTGGGACTTTTTTAATTGCACTTTATTTGAACACAAAGGTCCTCTGTGCTTTTGATTCTCCACATTTCTGCAACAATAAGTAACAAAAGCCAAATTTAACGAAAGAAGAAGAACATCGAAAGTTCTCTGGAGCAGAACACAGCATTTCATTAGTTTTCAATAATGCAGCATTTCATTAGTTTTTCAACACCCACACTGGGAATCTCACTTGTTGATCATTCTTTGCCATTCCGTTGCTATTGCTCCTGCATCCGCAATGTCTGCCATTATTTCAGAAGTGCCAAAAATAAAGCAATGATTCTTTCCACAGGGAAATGTAGGGCTGAAAATGAGCTGACTGCTAATAAAGGAAAAGTACCAGTTATGGAGAATATTGAAATTCCGCATCAACCGAGAACCAAGTGTCTATTGTCTGTCTACATATCCACTATATACCTAGAAATATATACAAAAACAAAAATTTGGCCCGGCCCATGTGGTTCAGTGGTTGAGTGTCAACCTATGAACCAGCAGGTCACAGTTTGGTTTCCAGTCAGGGCACATGCCTGGGTTGTGAGTTCGATCCCCAGTGGGGGCATGCAGGAGGCAGCCAATCAGTGATTCTTATCATTGGCATTTCTGTCTCTCCTTCCCTCTCCCTTCCTCTCTGAGATCAGTAAAAATATATTAAAAAATAAAAATAAAACTTTGTCTCAAGCTCCTCTCTTCTCTATATCATCTCTTGCCTCCTTTCACTCTAACCAATCAATTTTCATCCCAAATATTCTTTCTTCAAAAATATGAACATTAAAAGCTTCCCAGGAATGACTTCGCAGCCCACCGAAATGTGGTGGTAGAAAATACCCTGGGCCCTAGCCGGTGTGGTTCAGTGGATAGAGCGCAACCTGTGGACTACAGAGTCCCAGCTTCAATTGCCATCAAGGGCACACACCTCTGTTGCAGGCTCCTCCCCGGCTAGGGCCCTGGTCAGGGCACATTCAGGAGGCAACCAATCTTTGTGTTTCTCTTACATTGATGTTTCTCTCGGTCTTTCCCTCTCTCTTCCACTCTCTCTAGAAACCAATGGAAACATATCCTCAGGCAAGGATTAAGAGCTGTCGGAAACCAAACATTGTTCTTACTAAATGGATGTAAACAGGAGGCCAGAAGGCTGGTCAACCTTAACTGCTCTGAAAGGTCAGAGCTAATTACTCACTATTTAGTTGAAACATTGTTGGCTGAAGCAACCTCTACCTGTTTGTTTCATGTTAATTTCTATTTTGTTATTTCCTGCCTAAAGGCTAGGGGTGTGTCCCAAAGCCTTAATAAAAGGGAGAAAAAGGCCAGAGCAAGTGGCAGTCCTTTCCACTACAGGAAAGCTCCCACCTGGCCCCCCAATATCGCCAAATTAATGTTTTCTAGTCTCTCATTTCGTTTGCGTGCGGCCTCCTTCAGAACCCGAACCCTAAACCGGGAACCCTGAACCACGCAGACATGGAAAGAGGATCCCACAAAGAACAACAAAAAAAGCACACAATAAAAGAAAATACCAGATAGCCCGAGGAGTGGCCACTAGAGTCTCCCTCGGCAGCTTCTAGTTCTCACTGAAATGGCCCAGGAGCAGAACTGGATTGTGAAGACACTATGAGGAAGCCCTTCTGTTTGGGCTGAAGAGTCTGGAAATCTGCCATAAAACTTGTTTGTATGGTTGATTTTATTTTTATAAAAAGCAGGATATTATCATGATGGTAGGGGGAGGAGTGGGCATCTAAAAAGAGACACTCATTAGCAGGACATTCTGAGCTGTCATCTGGCTTTATTGCTGCCTTTTGTATTTTCAAGATCTTTGCGCTTTTGTAGTCAGCTAAGCAAAAAAGAAACGTTAAAATGACAATGCTGGGTCAAAAATAAATTCCCCCAAAAAACAATGAAAATAATGTCTATGAAATTGGCTGACAAAGGCTAAACGAAGAGATTCCTTTTCTTCCCAACATGATGGAATAATTGGTCTCAGACCAGCTCTTCTGTTGAAAACAACTATAAAACTGGAAAAGCATAATTGCTTGGGCTAGTGGAAGAGCAGAACTGGGATCCCTGAGTGAAGGGAAGCGAACGAGGTGAGCCTGTAACCAGCCCCACATTTTCTGGACCGTGCTACAGGGGTGGGCACTAATGGAGACTGGCCATCTCGAGAGCTGCGGTCCCTGGTCAGATACCGAGTTGGCTAGGATTGATGGGCCTACCTGAGTTGCAGAGCACTGCCCCACCCATTGTCATGGCCTTCTTGAAGCAACTTGCAAGGCCAGGTCTACCGGCTAGCCCTGAAACTCCAATGAGTAATGCTGGCTCCAGAACTCCCTGCCTGCCCAATTAGCCAAGGCTGGCTGGACCCTCATTGAAATTGAACTTCTGCCTTTAACCTATACATTTCTCTCTCCCAATATTGGTGTTGAGGACTAGTAGACATTGTTCAACCTCAAACTCTATCTCAGCATTTGCTTTAACAAGGAAATAATAACAATCAGAGAATCCACCTGCTACCCTGGTGGATTCTAACCTTTAACAAGGAAATAACAGTCTTAAACACACCAGAAAACAGAAGAGAGAATATTCAGAATCTATATTATATGACCAGCATAACCTGATGTCAAAATCTTATAGTTATTATAAGAAAAGTAAGGTCTATATCTCTCATAAACATATGTGTAAAAATTCTTACCAAAATATTATCAAACCATTTGTGAAAAGAAATATACATCGTAATAAGTGGAGTTTATAATGTGAATGCAAGATAGAATTAACATCTGAAACCAAATTTAATTTACTATATTAACAAAAGAATTCAATCATATGACCATCGCAATAGATGCAGAAAAAAACTTTTGACAAATTTCAACATGATTTCATTGTTTAAAATACTCAACAAAACAGAAATAGAAAGGAATATCCTCAATCCAATAAAGAGCATCTATGAAAAATTAATAAGCAGTATGATATTTAATGGTGAAAGAATGAATTATTTCCTTCTAAGTTCAGGAACAAAGCATGAATGCCTAATCCAATTATCTGTATTTGCCATCAGATTAGAAGTTCTAGCCAGTGCAAAAAGCCAACCAAAGGAAATAAAGGGAAAAAATTTTAGAAAGATGTATAACTATATTTATAGACAACATGATTGAGTATGTACAAAAATCATAATAAACATATCTAATGTTAAAACAATCAAGTGACTTTAATAAGATTATATGATACAAGGTCAATATACTAAAATCAGATACAGTAGGTCCTTGGGTTTCATTGGAGATCCGTTCCTCCATTGTGAAGTAACACAATTTTTGCTGTAAGTCGGAACTCACCTACAGAAGCACCTACGTCACTCACATTTAGCACATACACAGCAGTAATGAAGTGAAACAGTAAAAAAAAATATTAAATGAAAGATAATAATTTTTGACCTTTACTTCTGGTAAATAAATAATAAAAAACATGAAGCACATATGTAATGATGGAACTTTTATATATATATATATATAAATGGGAGATGGCGACATAACCATGAAACGATGTACGTTGGGTCCAACTTAACCTGAGGACTGCCTGTATTTATACTAGCAACAAAAAAACTGGAAAATACATTTTAAAACTATACCATTTATAATAATAAAAATACTAAAGTAGCTGAAGATAAATGTAATGAAAAGCACACATTATCTCTATATTGGAAACCGAGAAGTAAAATTCTATACTCATAGATTGGAAGACTTGATTTTATTAAGACCGAATTTCTACCCAAATTAATCTATAGATTAAAAGTAATCCAATCAGAATCCCAACAGGCATTTTTGTAGAATTTAATAAACTTATTCTAAAATTTATATAGAAATACTCAGACATAGAATATATTGCAAAGATTGTCAGTTTGAGGGCTTATTCTACTTGAAGTCACAACTTAGTGTAAAGCTATAGAAACCAAAACAGTATGGCATTGGTGAAAGGCTAGACACATAGTCAGTGCAGATCAATTAGTATAGAGAGTCCAGAAATAGAAATATGTGAACAATTGATTTTGACGAGGCTGCCAAGGAAATTCAGTGAGGAAATTATAACAGGTAGTATTGTAATGAGATATCATAGGGATAAAGAAGGGAAGATCTCAACTTTTAATTCATAACTTATAGAAAAATTAACTTGAAATGCATTATAAACCTATGCATAGAAGCTAAAATTCTAAAACTTCTGAAAAAAAAGTATGTAAGAAAGTTTTTACAAACTTGGAATAGAAAAAATTTTATAGACAAGACACCAAAACCACAAACCATAACAGAAAAAAATTTTGATTAATTAGACTTGCATAAAAACTAAATTTCTCTACTCTTTGAAGATAACATTAATTAAAAAAAAAAGAAGAAGCAAGTTACACACTGGGAAAAATAAGTGCAATACATATATCTGACAAATAACTTATTTCAATAACTCAGTTATTTAAAAGACAATGAAATTTTTTATTTTTTAATAAACTTTTAAAAATATATATTTTATTGATTCTGTACAGAGAGGAAGGGGAAGGGATAAGAGAGTTAGAAACATCAATGAGAGAGAGATATTGATCAGCTATCTCCTGCATGCCCCACACTGGAGATGTGCCCACAACCAATGTACATGCTCTTGACCAGAATCGAACCTGGGACCCCTCAGTCCACAGGCAGACGCTCTATCCACTGAGCCAAATCAGTTTCAGCAGACAATAAAATTTTTTAAAAGAGAAAAATACTTGAACATAAAGATAGAAAATAGCCAGAAAGGAAATGAAAAAAATGCTCAATATCATTCAATGGTTAGGAAAATGCAATCAAAACCATGAGATACCACTTCACACACATTAGAATCTTATATAATAAAGAGGTAATATGCAAATTGACTGTCACACCCTCGCACAAGATGGCTGCCCCCATGAGGTCACAAGATGGTCACTCCATGTGGTCACAAGATGGCCACCACAAGATGGCCGGCAAGGGAGAGTAGTTGTGGGTGATCAGGCTAGCAAGGGAGGGCAGTTGGGGGCAATCAGGCCTATAGGAAAGAGAGATCAGTTGGGGGGGACCAGGCCTACAGGGGAGGGAAGTTAGGGATGACCAGGCCAGCAGGGAAGGGCAGTTGAGGAGGACCAGGACTACAGGAGAGCACAGTTGGGGGTGACCAGGCTTGCAGGGAAGGCAGTTGGAAGGGAGCAGGCCTGCAGGAGAGGGCAGTTGGAAGGGACCAGGCCTGCAAAGGAGGGCAGTTGAGGTGACCAGGCCTTCAGGAAAGGGAGGGCAGTTGGGAGGGACCATCTTGGGAGGAGAGAGCAGTTAGGGGCATCAGGCAGGCAGGCAGAGTAGTTAGGGGAGATCCAGCAGACAGGCAGGTGAGTGGTTAGGAACCAACCATCCCAGATTGTGAGAGAGATATCTATCTGGCAGTTTAGGCCTGATCCTGTCTGGTCACCCCTAACTTCCCTCCCCTGCAGGCCTGGTCCCCCCCGCCAACTGTCCTCCCCTGCAGGCTTGATCACCCTCTCCCAAGGGGTCCCAGATTGGAGAGGGTGCAGGCTAGGCTGAGGGACCTCCACTTGTTTCTCCTTCCCCCCACCTCCCAGAATGAATTTCATGCACCAGGCCTCTAATTTCACTATAAAAAGGATTGAAATTCTGATACATGCTCTAATGTGGATGAACCTTGAAAGCATTACACTATATTAAGTGATAGAAGCCAGACACAAAAGGCCACATATTGTAAAATTTCATTTCTATGAAATATTCAGAATAGGCAAATCCATATAGACAGAAAGTAGTAATTTTCAGGGCTTGGATAGAAGAGGAAGTGGGAAATCACTTCTAACAGGTAAGGTGATGAAGGTGCTCTGGAATTAGTGGTAATGGCTAACCACATGTGAATATACTAAAACCACTGAATTATACACTTAGATAAAGCTTATGTTATGTGACACACATCTCCAAAAGATCCGGACCTTTTCATATAAAAGCCTAAGCGACCATTATGATGGAACGACCAGAATGACTAGAACAACTGGTTGACCAGTTGTTATGATGCGTACTGACCACCAGAGGGCAGACACACAAGGCAGGAGCTGACCCCTGGTGGTCAGTACCCTCCCACAGGAGGAGTGCCACTCAGCCATAAGCCAGGCTCACGGCTGGCAAGCACAGCTGCGGCGGCAGGAGCCTCTCCTGACTCCATGGCAACACTAGAGAGCAGCAACAGCCGCTGCAAGGGGCTGGGATGAGTAGGAGGGGTGTGGTGCCCAGCCCCAGTTCTGGCTTCTCCCTGGCTACCTGCCACTTGGCACATTGCTACCTCCCTCAGGGGATGACCAACTGCCCGTTTAAACCTGATCCCCATAGGCCAGGCTGGGTTTGGATCTAAACTGGCAGTGGGACATCCCCCAAGGAGTCCCAGATTGCAAGAGGGCACAGGCTGGGCTGAGGAACAACCCCCTGCCCCAGTACACAAATTTCATGTTCCAGGCCTCTAGAAGAAATATAATAATTGACACAAATTTCCAGAATACCTCAGGCATTATCAAATTAGGGTTTCCATTAAGTCCTTCCTAAAAGCCATTGCTGACATGACCTAGTTTTGGGTACAGAAAATATAGTCATTGTTTGCATAGAAATTATGATCCTCCCCAATGTCTGTTCTGGAGCGACTAACAGTTTTCTCTTTTCACCCATGCACAAAGGAGAATGGGGGATGCTGTTATTTATATAAACTTCCCAGCAAGCGGTTAATTTATTTCTGAGCTCTGACAAGTCAAACCTGGACTCTAGTCTCCTTAATGAAGAGCGTATCTCTAACACTTGTGTTTTCAAGTCGGTTGATGTTGGCCTTTTGCTTGTGGAATTCAATCACCAATTCAGCTACTAGACAGATTTGAAAGGATGTTCTGTTCCAGGGCTGACCATTAAAATAGCTAAATAAGGTTTGTTTCCCACATCATTTTAGCCTCAGAAAATCTTCATGTAAAAAGTGAATTTTTATTTTACAGCTTCTATGGAGATTGTTCACATAATAGGGAACACAAGATCAACTGTACTTGGGAAGCAGTATGTGGATATGCCTTTTAGTAAAACACAGTGTATTTTCTTTTTTTTAATGTTATCACTAATTTGAGAGCGAGAGGAAGGCAGAGGCAGAGAGAAACTTTTTAATGTGAGAGAGAAACTTTGATCGGTTGTCTCCCCAATGCATCCTGACTGGGGATCAAACCTGCAACCAGAGCATATGCCCTGACCAGGAATCAAATAGGCAACCTTGCAGGACACGATGACAATCAACAGAGCCACACCAGCCAGGGCAAACACGATGTGTTTCTATCTGCAATGTGACCTGAAAGACAAGAAAACACTCCATTGGAAAAAAAAAATTGGCTGACTGTTAGAAGACTAGATCTAGTCCTGGATTTTGTGGCCCTGTACATGTGTGTGAAAAACAAACCACTATTTCATACATGGCATTGCTATTTTGTGTCTCTGTTTCATGGAGTTGAATTTATACCCCATCAGAAAATAGGAATCTATCAGAATTTCTCTATGGAGAAATAACATACTGTGTTTAGAAGGAATAATTTAGGTAGAGAAGTGAGATCCTTAATAAAGAGCATGCTTGCTGGACACATTATACGTCTGCGAGGTGGGAACATCGAGTCAGTGTTAGACTGTTTGGTTCAAAAGAGAAAAGCTTGATGATGACTTTTAGTCATCTACCTTCCCACACACTGGATGGGGCTCAGTTTCTTCTGTAAATAAATTTAACAAATTTTAAAAACTATCAGTATGGCCAAGACCGGTTTGGCTCAGTGGATAGAGCGTTGGCTTGCGGACTGAAAGGTCCCAGGTTTGATTCCGGTCGGGGGCATGTACCTTGCTTGCGGGCACATCTCCACTGTGGGGTGTGCAGGAGGCGATGTCTTTCTCTCATCGATGTTTCTGACTTTCTATCTCTCTCCCTTCCTCTCTGTAAAAAACTCAATAAAATATATATTTTTTAAAAAACTATCAGTATGGAAAGAAACTACTTGTATGCCCAAAGTGACTATGTGAACCCATCCAATCCTGTCCTGAGAAACAGCTCTGTGGATTCTGTCGGAGCTCTTAAAAACAACTAGAGGAGCCCAGCTGGTGTGGCTCAGTGGTTGAGCATCGACCTATGATCCAGGAGGTCACGGTTCCATTCCTGGTCAGGGCACATGCTCAGGTTGTGGGCTCAATCTTTTTTTTTTTTGGGGGGGGGGGGGTGTGCAGGAGGCAGCCGATCAATGATTCTTTTTCATCATTGATGTTTCTCTCTTTCTCCCTCTCCCTTCCTCTCTGAAATCAATATATTGGTCCTTAGATGTCTTCTCTATTTTCTGCACTTAAGTGAATTCATTCAGTCTTATGGATTTAAATATCATGTATTTTACAATGACTCTCAAATGTGAGACTCCGGTACTGACTTGCACTTGACGAGTCACATATACAGTTTATATATTACTTTGGCATCTTCACTTTGATGTCTAATAGGAATCTCAGCCAGTTCTGTGTGTTGATGCTTCTCATCAAATTTGTTTTGTTTTGTTTTGTTTGTTTGTTTTGGCTAATGTTACGGCCACACTGGCTTCATGGCTATTCCTTGACTAATCCAAGCTCTTTTATTGCCTTTGTTCATACTATTTAGTGCAAATGTCCTCCTTCAAGGACACCATCCTGGCAGTCCTGTCACTCCTTGACCTTTATTCTGCATTATTTTTGCATGAGATTTTTCACCACTTAACATTATATTATACATTTATTGTTTATTTTCTATTATCTTTCTCAATAAAATTTAAGCTCCATAAAAAAAGACTTTATTTCATGCATCTTTGTGTCATCTATAACAATGCCTGACAAGCTGTAATTATTCCATAAATATCAGTGGTCTGTTATTTAATACCTCAAAACAAACCAACTCTCTCGGTGATCTAGCATATATGATGGTTTCCTCCTAAATTAGGTTC
Source organism: Lasiurus borealis (assembly GCA_004026805.1). NCBI lineage: Eukaryota > Metazoa > Chordata > Mammalia > Chiroptera > Vespertilionidae > Lasiurus > Lasiurus borealis. The sequence goes on along the minus strand of PVJN01008491.1, from coordinate 55,931 downwards.
CTGGAGAGAGAAATTCCTGTGTGCTGCAAATTCCAAGAGGCTCTTCTTGGTGAAAGATGGAAACATCTTTGTAATGCTGATGGTTTCTTTGATTGTGATCTTTAAAACTTTTCCATTATCTTGTAAAAGAAAATTTGCCAGTGATAAGAAAGCTAGGAAAATTTGCCAGAAATAAGAAAGCTACTCAGAAAAAAAAATTGTATAGGCGATTTGTTTATGCCTGCCCCCATTAATGCACTCAGGAGTCTATGAGCCAATCAAGTGGAAAGAGAGAAAATATTTCCAGAAGTTTTTGCATCCATGTCCAGGGCCTGGTTGGCTTGCAATTTCTGTTCTATCACAGAGACAGCCATGATAAAACGGGTTTCAAGAATAAGGTGCCACAGTGTGAGAAATATGGCCATGAATTTCCCCATTCTCTTCTCCAGTGAAAGAGGGAACTTTTGAGTAACTGAAATTAATTCAACTCAATGCAGTGTAAAAGCAAAACAAAACAAACAAAAAAACACTCCTTGAGCAGGCACGATGTAATGGGTGCCATGAAAGAGGAAAGAAAAACATGAATGTCTATTTTATGGCCCCAAACTAGGGTAGTGTCACAGTCGCCTAGACTACCCTACTGTAAGCTAGCCGAGTGTAAATAGAAAGCACATTTCAACTCTCCTGAGCTTCTCATTATGTTGAATGGAGAACAAACTCTTTCCCCAATATGGTGATGGTTTATTACTTTCAAAACAAGCCTGGATGAAATGCATTTCTTTTCACATTGGCAGAATAGATCACAATAGCTCTTTCTGGCGTTATTACAGTCTATTATCTGCTTCTGATTGCTCTGTACAAACAGGCTTTACTTCTCTTGGGGACATACAGGAAAAACCTACAGAAATTCAGCTGCATTGATCTACTAGTAATGTGGCTGTCGACTTCAGTAGTGTTTGTTGTGTTGGTCATGGTAATTATGGAAAAATTGCTCTCCACAATTCCAGTAGAGGTGGTGTCTTGCTTTGACCTTCTTGTTTCTGCCTGCTTCTTCATTGATAACAAAGGCAAATTAGGTTTACAGTTGAGCCAGGGCTCTGCTTCATTTGGAAAAATTAAATATCCCAATCCAACCAAGGGACTGGGGTTTAATTGCAGAGCTAAGAAACCAAAGTGCTTGCCATTCTAGTTTGCAACCTTCCTTTTCTCTTACCCTGCCACTGCCCCTCCTCCCACAATAAGCCAAGATCATCAAAACCCTGAAACCTTGACCTCTCCCTAAAAATGATCAGTTGACAGAAGCAAGCATGGGTTTCCTTTCAAATTTGACAGCTAGTTGTAAACATCCCATGCACCAAAGTGGCAATGTTAGTCCATCGAAATGAAAAATGCTTCACCATTTATTCCAAAGAAGCAAAAGCCAAAGAGAAGAAGAAGGGCTAGAGAAGGGTAGCAGAAAGAGGAAAAGAAAGAGAAAGAGAAGAAATAGGTCCCCATCCCAAACCATCAGTAGAGTGCCCAACACCCATGGATGCTTGGTGTGAGGCCAGCAGCCCAGGCAGCAGACGCAGCGCATGTATGTGTGTGTGCACCATATATGTGTGTGCATGTGTGTGTGTCTGTCTCTGTGTGCATATGTGTGTGTGCGTGTGCGTGTGTGTGTGTGTGTGTGTGTGCCCCAGCAATTCCTCTGGTGGTCTTGTCCAATCTGTCCCGCACCCCTTTCCAGAGGTCTACTGTTTGATGCAAACAGGAACTGACAGCCCCCGTCTGGTTACCACACTCGCTCTAGGGGAGTCTGTGGTCTGAGCTGGTGAAGCTGCAAGGATGTAAACACAGGAGCTGCCCCCTCAGGGCTCCAGACTCACGGAGACCAAAGGCTGCGAGAAGGTGCCCGATAAGCCGGGAGAGGTAGACTCTAGCGGTCAGCCCAAATGGGGCTTCAGTCCCTATGCACCAGGGACTTGGGCAGTGCAGTGCCTTCTTATGAGGACATCAGTCATGTTGGGTTAGAACACCACCCGAATGGCTTCCTTTTAACTTAATCACCTCTTTAAAGACTCTGTGTCCAAATACAGTTACACTCTGAGATACTGGGGTCAGGACTGAAACCTATGAGTTTTGAGGTGTTACAATTCAGCCCATGCAAGATGGTAAGTCTGTCTGGTTGAGGCTGCATGTCTTCTTGACGAATCTTTCTGCTGTTTTGGTGAAGAAGAGTTGCCAGGTATTGGATTGGCCCACTCAATGTTAGCACCCAGACTGGGCAGGCAAGGTGGAGTGTCCCCCTACAGAGACCATCTTAAGTTTTATGAAAAGGCCACTTATAATGTCTTCTAGACAGAGGCACAGCCAATCTAAGGTATCATGACTTCAATCTCAAACCCCACGGGCAGATGAGGCACATAAACAGCCAAAGCCATGAAGGGGCATTGGTCCGGTTGTTGGCCTTGGCGCAATGGTTGTTGTTTTATGGAGAAAAACTTTTCTGTGTGGAATGGCCAGTCAGCAGGACCAGAGGAGGATAATTAACTTCCTGTGCTGAGGCATCGCTTCCCAGAATTCTGGGGATTTTGCCAGAGTCCAGCTGGTTCTCGGACAGGGTCACTGGACTTCTTGAGGGGAGCTGTCAAAGGTTTCCTTCTAACCGCTGCGCAGCCTGAGCCAACGCGTTCTCTGCCAATCTCTGCTTCAGATTTATGAATGATGAGAGGAAACAGCTGAGTGCAAACCAGCTAAAACATAATCTCTGTTGCCCTAGCAATGCCTCTAGGGCTTCTGATGATGGACTGTTTTGCTCGGCGCTATTTACTTGGCCTGTCACTCTCAGCTGCCAGCAGAGAGTGGGTGTTAAGAGAGTTGTAAATAAACTGAAGTTTGCAAGGAGCAATGGCCTCAAGTCAGAGATAGAATGACCGATGTGTCCGTGTATTTACTGAGCACCTACTACAGTGTCAGTTATTGTTAGTGGAGGTAGGGACACACTTCTGATAAATAGACAAAAATCCCTGCTCCCAAGGGACTTCCACTCTAACGGGCAGAGACAGACAACAAACAGAAGTACTTACATGAAACACATCTTGTGTCAGATGGTGATAGACAATTTAGAGAAAAAATGAAGCAGGCAGGGAAGTGTCCCAGGTAGTGAGCAGCATTGCAGTGAAAAGAGTGGCCAGAGAAGGCCTCGTGGAGAGAATGACATTCGAGCAGAGTCTTAAAGAAACTGAGGGAGCCGAAGCATGGATACATGGTGGGTGCCCGAAGCATAAAGAGGTGAAGGGATTAGCTAAAGAACATAGATATGCATAACCATGGACATGGACAATAGTATGGTGATGGCCAAGGGAGGGGGGTGAGAGGGTGGGAGAAGATGGGCAGACGGGGGGACATAGGAGACATCTGCAATAGTGTCAACATTAAAATTTTTTAATTAAAAAAAAAAAGAAAGCGGGGAAGCAAGCCATGCAGTTATTTGGCTGAAGAAGGTTCCAGGCAGAGGGAATAACGAGTGCAGGGCCCTGAGATGCATGTAGGAAAAGCAAGGGAGTCAGGGGGGCTGAAAGAGAGAAAGCAGCAGGACAAGAGCAGAAGACAAGGTGAATTGGCAGAGCTTTGCAGGCCATAAAGGATTAGTCAAGAAGACGTGCAGCCTCAACCAGACAGACTTACCACCTCACATGGGCTGAATTGTAACACCTCAAAACTCATACGTTTCAGTCCCCACCCCAGTATCTCAGAGTGCAACTGTATTTGGACACAGAGTCTTTAAAGAGGTGATTATGTTAAAAGGAGGCCATTCGGGTGGTGTTCTAACCCAACATGACTGATGTCCTCGTAAGAAGGCACTGCACTGCCCAAGTCCCTGGTGCAAAGGGACTGAAGCCCCATTTGGGCTGACCTCTAGAGTCTACCTCTCCCGGCTTATCAGGCACCTTCTTGCAGCCTTTGGTCTCCGTGAGTCTGGAGCCCTGAGGGGGCAGCTCCTGCATTTACATCCTTGCAGCTTCACCAGCTCAGACCACAGACACCCCTAGAGAGAGCGTGGTAATCAGACAGGGGCTGTCAGTTCCTGTTTGCATCAAACAGTAGACCTCTGGAAAGGGGTGTAGGACAGACTGGACAAGACCACCAGAGGAATTGCTAGGATACACACACACACACACACACACACACACACACACACACATATGCACACAGAGACAGACACACACACATGCACACACATATATGGGCACACGCACACACATACATACGCTGCGTCTGCTGCCTGGGCCGCTGGCCTCGCTCTCAGCTGGGACCAGCACCGCCTGCCTGTGCAGACACTGAGGGCCTGTGGCGCCCCTCCAGCCCAGTAGGAGGCAGCATTGCCCCTCTCTGCCTTCTCGGCCTCGGCCTCCACAGGCTGACTCTTACTTCTCTGCAGGACTAGAATTGAAAAAAAGATTTTATCTTTGGAAAACTCCATCACCCTTCAACTGTCAAGATGCTGTAAGATTGATCTAGATTTTTCTTCTCCTTTTTAAAAGCCAAAATTTTCAAACAGAATCATAAAATTCTAAAAGCAGAAGGAGCCTCTGGGATTAGATCACTCCCAATACTCTGGTTTAAGATGTAGAAATAGCCCTGACCTGTGTGACTCTGTGGATGGAGCGTCATCCCCAGGCACTGAAGGGTCTCAGGTTCAATTCCCAGTCAAGGGCATGTACCTGGGTTGAAGGTTCAATCCTCAGCCCTGGGGTGCATGCAGGAGGCAACCAAACAATGTGTCTCTTTCACATAGATCTCTCTCTCTCTCTCTTTCTCTCTCTCTCTCTCTCTCTTTTCCTCACTCCCTCTCTTCCACTCTCTCTAAAAAAAAAAGCACACAAAACAATGAAGAAATATCTTCAGATGAAGATTAACAATGCAAAACAAAAATAAATAAATAAAGCATTAGACTAAAATATATATTTCAATATTTGGTAGCAAATTGCTAAATCAAACATATAAAGCAGTCAAGGAAAGACAATACATCTGAGTGAAGTGTTGGTTATCACTTTTAATAGGCGAACAACTTAACAGAATATCCAAGTAACCTTTGCAAGACACACTGTAGAGATGATTTGAACAAGCACTGTGCAATCCTATCTAATAAAAGGGTAGTATGCAAATTAACCAGCTCTCCATCACAAAGATGGCAGCGCCCATAGCCACAAGATGGCGGCACCCAGTCCTCTCAGACCTGCCAAAGTCCCCCAGTCCTTGGGGGGAGGGTGTAGCCACTGAGAGTGGGCAGTGTGAGTGGCTTGGTGGAATGCTTGTTTCATTGCGACAGCAATGAGGCAAGTATTCCACACCCAGCCATGGATGGGCCTCTGGGCTGCAGAGAGCCTCTGAGCAGCAGGCATGGAGTGGCCAGGCCCTGCAGAGAGTTACTGGCGCATAGATTCGTGTGCAGGGCTACTAGTAGAACATAGAATGTGAGTCCCAAATGTATATTGTTAAAATGGCTACAGAAATTTTTCAAAAGGTAAAAAGCAGCAGGTGAAATTTATTTTAATAATACTTTCTTATTTCACCCATGTATCAAAAATATCCTTTCACTGTCTGTCTAATCATTTTACTGACTGGCGTAGAGCTGAACAAGGGGTTCATCCAGACCTTGAAAAGTCTGTAGGATGCCCTGCACAGACACCCCACCTGCACTCACCCCGAGTCCTCTAGAGAATCGTCCTGTAAAACGAGTATGGGCTGATATAATTTGATCAAAAAGAGCTCCCTGTTTCAAAATAGCCTGTTTTTAATTTTACCTTCCCTCCTCAGGTAAACTCCAGAAGGACGCATAATAATCGCATTGTTATGATTCTTAAACAATGAGTGAAAGTGGATACTGTCAGCCAATGCCAACGGGAGTTTGGTGGAAAAGGCTGTCCTGCTCCTTCCCAGAGGGGCCTGCAGTCCAGACCAGGAGGGTCTCTTCTGCCCCAGCAGTGCTGAAAACCGTGGACAGTTTTCGCCTTCCCCCTTCTTTGTTAGAGGAGCTGGTAGTAGAATCACAGCGTGCTGAGGGCAAGGCGCGCTCAGGCAAAGGGCTCCCTCTGAACAACAACGGCCAAGGAGAGCAAAATCACTCCCAGGATGTCAAGTCACTGGTAAAGGATCTGGAAAAGCCGGCCCTGAGTATTAACCTATGACCCAAGAGGTCGTGGTTCAATTCCCAGTCAGGGCACATGCCTAGGTTGGGGCTTGATCCCCAGGGTGGTGTGTGAAGGATGCAGCTGATCAGTGATTCTCTCTCATCATGGATGTGAGTTACTATCTCCCTCTCCCTTCCCCTTCGACTCTAAAATCAATAAAAATATACATATTTTTAAAGGATCCGGTAAGGACAGCAGTTTCAAACTCAGCATCACAGTGGAGGACAGGCCAGGCCAGCCCCATACAGCAAGGAGTCGGGGAGTGGCCAGGTCCCTGTTTCCAGCGAAGGTGGAGGCACCCCTCCATCGCCCTTTGGGGAGTGGTGTTTCCCCCCCTGCTCTTCCAGCAGCCTTTGAGATTTGTTAGTGTTGCCTGGCACATAGTCACAGGGCCAACACCCATGCACCCTGCACCCAGGGGCTGCTGCCACTCTGTCTTCCTTGCAGCCCCACGGCCTGAGGTTGAGGGTTTCTCACCAACACTGAGCAGAACTGCCAACAAACTGTGACCCAGTCTCCTGCACGAAAGTAGAAAAAGCCACCACCCTATCCGGAGGCGAGTCTCCCCTTTATTCATGGATGTGTCATTGTAGGGAAGAATCTGGAACCAGATATTGTCATGCAGAGCCTCTGAGTCTTTTGTCCTAAAAATAACGTTTGGCATTCACTGCCCACTTCCTCAATCCCCCCACTACTTCCCTATAGTCACTCATTTAATGTCCTTTCTAATAATAGTAATTCCAGCTCCCTTCTGAATGCTTTACTCACTGTCACAGTTTCCTGGGGCTGCTGGGACAGAAACCACAGACTGGGTGGATTGCACAACCTACAGTATTTTCTCACAGCTCTGGAGGCCAGAAGTCTGGGGTCAAGGATGAGTCTGCTATACAATCCTATGAGGCAACTGAACTTACATACTGAACTTACACCTGAAGAAAACATACGGGGTCACAAAACCCTAGGGCTACTCAGCTACTCACTGGTAGAACTCAAATTTGAACCCATTGCTATTTGGCTCCAGTACCCAAACTGTGCAACTTTTTAAAAATAAAATCATTCTTCCCAAAATCCAGGAAAGGGAAGTTTAGCAAGGCCTGCATCATTTTCTGGTGCTGTTGGTTAAGTATATATCACATTAGCCCTCGGAAGGGAGTGGTTCTGACCATTTGCACCAGTGGAGTGAGGTGAGCACCAGGAATGAGCAAAGTGACCTAAGAGGTTAGTGGGCATTTGAGCCCCTGCCAGCACTGCCCTTAACCACCATGGGCTCTGCGTGGAGCCAGGAAGAAGTGGACAGGGCCATTCTGCACAGCTTTTGTTTAAAAAGGACAGGGAGTGAAAGGATTGTAAAGAGGCCAACAGATCCTACCTTATCCCTTCTTCATGATTGGAAGAAAGTGGGTGTCACCTTACTCTCTCTTGAGGAACTGGGGGAGCCAGTTTTGCTTTGACTCATAGTGTAATGATTTTTCTCTAAAAAATATAAATGAAGAAACATAAAGACTGGGAGTTGGGCATTGAGCCTAGTTATTAATGCCACAGCTGGCCCATGGGGTCCTCAGGATTGGCTGTCCAACTCCCCCAGATCTGAGAAAATTCCACTGAATTCCCCTCTCCCACCCGGTTGTTACTTGCTAATATTGTTGCTGAGAGAGCTTTAGTTATTTTCCTCACTTAGTGTGAGTCCTGGACATTCATAAAAGTAGCATCACCATCTTTAATTCGTTAATTCTAAAAGACCTTCTCCCCCTGTTCGCCCAATTTAATGAAGTGTCCTTTATTTTGTTCTCAGTAAGTAGGCACCATACTCCAAAGAGCTGTGTCTAAAATACATAAATCAGTTTCATTTACATTAATAGTGTAAAAGTAGCCACTTCATCTGCTTTGTTTAATTCTGTATCCTGACTACCTAGCAAAATGCTATTACACAGTAGTACTTACCAATGTGAGCAATGAACAAACAGCCATGTATAAATGTTTTCTCCCATGTCATACACATGCTAACTTGCTATGCATACTGTTATGCATGATACTGTTTGTTTTTAACCTCTTCGTATACTTTGGAGATTGTCAATAGTTAGCGGGGCAAACTCGGTTATGTAAAGAGTTCCCAGCAGAAGAAAAAGCAAGTCTCGGCGCATGTGTTCACGTACTAATCCCAGGAAGCAGCTGTCACCAGCATGAATTAAACTGCTGTGCAGGGACCATGTGCAATGGAGTCTTCTCTTTGTTCTGTCAAATCTTTAAAAGTCTAAAAGTTAGTCTTCCCAATAGGCCTCTGAGACAGGTTCTTTGATCATTTATCCTGTTTGCAGTGAGGGCACCTGAGGCACAGAGAGAAGAAAATTTTAATTTTCCAGCTAAATTTTTAAGTTGATTTTTGCCCCATGGACTCCTTTTATCTCCTATCAAGCGAAGCATGAGTACTTCCACGTTACAGGCATTTAAATGTGTAGGGGGTGGATGAAAAGTTAAGGCATACTAAAAATAAGTTATATTAATTTTTTTAAGTTAAGGTGATTAAAATACTGAGATACCATGACAACTCTAACAGAATGTCCAAAATCCAGAACACTGACACCACCGCATGCCGGAGAAGGTACGGAGAAATCACTCACTGCTTATGGGAATGCAGACACTTTGGAACATGGTTTGGCAGTTTCTTATAAAACTAAAGATACTCTTACCATACAATCCAGCAATCGTGCTCTGTGATATTTACCCCCCAAAACTGAAAATACCTGTCCATACAAAACTTTCACACTGTATGATACTATAATAGTGGATACAAGTTTTACTCATAATTGCCAAAGCTTAGAAACAACCAAGCTGTTTTTTAGTAGATGAATGGAAATATAAACCATGGTACATCCAGACAATGGAATATTTATTCAGTGCTAAAAAGAAATGAGCTACCCAAACCACAAAAAGACATCGAGGAACCTTAAATGCATATGACTAAGTGAAAGAAGCCAGTTTAAAAAGACTAAATACTCTTTGATTCCAGCTATGTGACATTCTGGGAAAGGCAAAGCTATGGAGACAGTAAAAGGATCAGTGGTTGTCAGGGGTTTCGGAGAAGGGGAGGGTGGGAGAATGAATAGGCAGAACACAGAGGAATTTTTGGGCAGTAAAACTACTCTGTATGATACTATAATGGTGGATACATGTCATTATACTTTTGTGCAAACTCATAGAATGTACAACTATGGACTTAGAGTGATTATGATGTGTCTGTATAGGTTCATCTACTATAACAAATGTATCCCTCCAATGAGGGGTGTTGATAATGGGGGAGGCTATGCATGTGTGGGAGCAGATGGTACATGGGGAATCTCTACACCTTCCACTCACTTTTACTATGAACTTAAGTTGCTGTAAAAAAAAAATTTTTTTAAATCGATATATTTTAACTTCTGAAGTAATCTTGGGGTTACATGTAAAATCATTAGGTGCCTTGTCCCTGGTGTCTCCCCATGTATCCCCGTAATGACCTAGGGCCAAGTTTTTCTACCTGCATTTGGGTGTGTACCATTTCGGTAAGAATCAGCTAAGTCAAGAGCTTCATTCCCAGTTTGCATGGTTAAAGTGTTTATGGCCAAGGACATTTTAGTTGCTCCCAAGTTTGGGCAATTATGGCACTGTAAGATAAAAAGTGGGATACAGGCAGAAGGCTTAGAATCTAGACGTTGTCAGAGTGTGAAATGAATGGGTCGTCAGACATCAAAGAGGACTCCTATTTACCAGTAGTCCTCTTAGTATGGCCTTTATTCTTCAAAACACAGCAGCCCTGGAAATTATCATGTTTGTTAGTTTGTTTACTAATTTATTCCGCCCATGGGATGTATGTTTCATGAGATCTGGGCCTTATTGGTCTCGGTCACATCACCAGTGCCTAAACGAGTTTCTGGCATGTGGTAGATGCTCAATAATTATTTGTTGAATACCTGAACAAACAAAAGAGAAGGAGGGAGGTAACTGATGGCTTTGTACTATTCCTGGTGCTTAGGATTCGTTCTTTTGGAAATCCTTCTGAAAATTCCCTAAGGAAGCTTTTTTTTCCAATCAAACATGGAGGCCAGGAGCAGCATCTGGAGTTCAGTGGAAATTTTTCTTTTAAAATGTAAGGTTTCAACCCAATGTTGGTGAGACTTGACTTCAGGTGTCTCCAATATTACTTAGCTGTTCGCTGACACTATTCTCAAATAGAGTTGCTTTCTTCTGCTGGGAACTCTTTACATAACCGTGAGTCCTGCCTCTTGCTTCTGTCCATTACCCCATTTCAAAATCACACCCCATTATCAGGATTTTCTCATGGCGACTCCTCTCTTTCAAGTACCAACATCTGGATCAGTTATCAATTACTGAGTAAAACACTACCTCAGACTTTATTTTGGCTTAAAACAATTGTGATGTAATAGGAAATACATATGTTTAGTCTTTATCCCCAGTTTCTGGCACACAACTCCTAAAACCCTTGGAATCTCAGGAGGAATCAGAATGTTAAATTTTATATGCTAACTAGAGGCCCAGTGCACAAAATTCATGCATTGGGGGAAGGGTTTTACTCAGCCTGGCCTGTGTCCTCTCATGGTCTGCAAGCCCTCGAGGGATGTCGGACATCCTTAGCGCTGCCATGGAGGCAGGAGAGATTCCTACCAGCACTGCTGTGCTCTCCACCAGGGGGCAGTTCCTGCACTGAGTGTCTGCACCCTGGCACTCAGTGTGTGTGTCATAGTGACAGGTCGTTTTGTCATCAGGCCGAGACCAGCTCTCCAACATCCCCCAAGGGATTGCAAGAGGGCACAGACCAGGCGGAGGGACCCCATGGGTGCATGATTGGGGCCGATGAGGATGCGGGAGGTTGGCCAACTGGGGAGGAAGGCTGCAGGGTAAGTCTAGCCAATCTCACTCAGTCCTGATCAGTGGGACCCCGGCACCAAGCTAACCTACCAGAGCATCTGCCCCCTGGTGGTCAGTGCATGTCATAGTGAGCAGTTGAGTGGCCTTTGGCATATCATTAGCATATGACGCTTTGATTGGTTGAATGGCTGACTGGATGACTGGATACTTAGCACATTAGGCTTTTATTATATAGAATGAGATGACTGGTGGTTGGGGACCAGTCACCAGAAAGACCAAGGCATGTTTAGAGGGTTGGAAATTTCAGACTCTCCCACCTACAGCCCTCATTCAATCCCTACCTCATCCCCTGGAGAGGGGCAAGGGGCGAGGAGCTGAAGGTTGAGTTCAGACACTAATGGCATTCATTTAATCAATCATTCCTATGTAACAAACCTCCATAAACCCCTAAACAACAGAGTTCAGAATTCCACTGGGTTGGGGAACACATCAAGGTGCTGGGACGGTGGTACCCCCAAAGTGAACCTGGAGGCTCCACATATCACATCACCTCCACACCCTTTCCTACGCACCTCTTCCCTTGGGTGGTCCCTGAACTGAATTCTTTATAATAAAAGGTGGTCAACATAAGTAAAATGAGCCATTCTCACAGATGATCCAACCTGAGGAGGGTGGGTGGGAATCTCTGATTTCCAGCCGATTGGTCAGAACTTGTGACTGGCATTTGAAATGCAGGCAGTCTTGTGGGGCTGACCTGTGGGGTCTACCCCAACCCCAGGTAGCTAGTGTCAGAATGGAATCAAATTGTTCAACACACACTGCCAAAACCGGTTTGGCTCAGTGGATAGAGCGTCGGCCTGCGGACTGAAAGGTCTCAGGTTCAGTTCCAGTCAAGGGCATGTATCCTGGTTGCGGGCACATCCCCAGTAGGGGGCGTGCAGAGGCAGCTGATCGATGTCTCTCTCTCTCATCAATGTTTCTAACTCTCTATCCCTCTCCTTTCCTCTCTGTAAATGCATATATTTTAAAAAATTGTTCAACACCAAGATGGTACCCAGAGAATCAGAAAACAGGCTGTTGGTGCCAGAAGTGTGGTGAGTAAAAGCAGGTCGGCCATAAACATTTATCTCATAGTTTTGGTGGGTAAGGAATTTGAAAGCAGCTTTCCTGGCTGGTTCTGGATGGGAGTCTTCCTGTGAGGTGGCAGTCAAGGTGTCGGCATCAACCCAGGCGTCAGCCCAGGCTGCCATCCCCTGAAGGCCTGCCTGGGCCGGGAAGATTCACTTCCAAAATGGCCCACTCTCCGGCGGCCAAGCGGGTGCTGGCTGTTGACAAGCGGCCTCAGTTCTCGCCACTCTGACCCCTTCACGGGGCTGCTTAGGACAGGATGGCCTCTCCCCAGGCTGGTGCCGCAGGAAAGCAAGATGACAGCTACAACGTGCTTTATGTCCTGGCCTCGGGGGTCCCCTCCCGCCACTCCCACAGCATCCTGTTGGCGACCAGGCAGCCCGGCGACTGTAGAAGGGAGCTGCCACGCGAGGACATCAATAGCAGGAGGCCAGGACCTCTGGCAGCCGCCTCGAAAGCTCAAACGCAGAGTTCAGATATATTTTTCAAATAAATGAATAAACTATTTAATCAAGTCCAAGTCCGCGCCACTCAGTCCATTTGGATCTAGCGTTCAGCATGAGGGCACAGGCCTCTGGCGGCACGAAAGTGCTTATTGGCTTCAGTGTTCTCGCTCCGGAGGAGCCCGGACAAATGATCTGCTTTCCTCGTGCCCCCAGTCTTGAAACGTGAGGCGTAAGCTCACCATGAAATTAAATAATTTCAGAGCCGGGAAGAAGGTTCCTTACGAGTTTCAGCCCAGGCAAAATCTGCAACTGGGGGACCCTGGCTTTTCTACCCCAGTTCTGCAAATCCCCACAATCCTTCCCCCACTCGTGTCACCTAATATATGCAGCATTCAGCTCGGTAGACAGACATGTATTTTGCAGGGTTTGCTGCCACATACCTTGAGAAGGTACCAGTTAGACATAATGATACCGTATAAATGCACATCTCAGGAAATTTGGGGAGGCAAATGTTCCCCGTGGCTTTGAAACACACCACTAAGTCTGCATTGAATGCCTGACAAAATTGCTGGCTCACAACTCGGAGTTGAGGTGCATGGGGATTTGTAACTAGGAATGTTTGCTGTGGAGAGATAATCAAACATTGCAGTCTCACTCGGAGTGGGGGGACAGCAGAATCCCACACCCCATCTCAAGGCCACCTAAAGAACACAGGAATTGAATGGAAGGAGAGAGAGTTTACTTACTGATTTGTTCAACAGCTATTTTCTGAGCCAGGCATTGTTCTAGGTGCCAATCTACCCATCCTTTGGGTCTTTGCTCAAATATCCTTGAAATGTCACCTAGCCTGGCCTCTATATTTAAAATTGCCATTTAAATTTCAATCTTCCCATCTCCTTCATCTGCTCACTGCTTGCTTGTTTTGTAGCTGTTACTAACATACAATAATTTACTTCTTTTTTTCATCTTTATTGTTGAAAGTATTACATATGTCCCTCCCCCACCTCCACCCTCCACCTCATTGACGGCCTCTGCCCCAGGCCTTCACCACATTATTGTCTGTGTCCATGCTTTTAGGTTCTTTGGTTAATCTCTTCCCACCGACCCACCCTCCCCCGCTTCCCTCTATAATTTACTTCTTTATTGCTTTTTATTTTTGTCTTTCTCCCTCACTCCCACTTGATGCCAGAAGGTCATCACCATGGTAGGAATCTTGCTCTGTTTTGTTGGTTAATTTAACTGAATGAGTGCTGGTGGTACTAAAATGAATAAAACAGTCTTCTACCTCTCTCCCTCTCACTCTCTCTTCCTCCCTCTCTCTCTCTCTCTCTCCATCCATGCTTAACGTTGCCTTTCACTGGGTTGAGTCAGCCAGAATGCTATTAGCTCACCATCCTGACCTTCCAATTGTTTCCTGAGATGCCCCGGACAACCTGTGGCTTCTCCTTTCCAGAGCAGCTGCAGCAAAACCTAGATCCCAGGGCCCTCCACATTCCAAATGCACACTTGTGCTTATGAAAATTAAGCGTGGCCCTGGCCAGTCTGGCTCAGTAGTGAGGGAGATGGGAAGATTGCAATTTTAAATATAGAGGCCAGGCTAGGTGACATTTCAAGGATATTTGAGCAAAGACCCCACTGGAAGGTCATTGGTTTGATTCCAGGTCAAGGGCACATAACTGGGTTGCAGGTTCAACCCCATCCCCTGGTTAGGGTTCATGTAGAAGGCAACCAATCAATGTGTCTCTCTCACATCAATGTTTCTCTCTCTCTCCTCTCTTTCTCTCTCCCTCTCTCTCCTTCCTTCCACTCTCTCTAAAAATCAATGGGGAAAAATATATTCTCCCTACTTGGGTGAAGATTTAAAAAATAATAATAATAAAGAAAATAAAGTTTGTCCTTCAAATGCAAATACTCCAGAGACACAGTTATGCTTCCTAAACTCTCTGCATGGCAGAGCCTCTGGGTTTAGAGAAGAAAACATGTTTGTTTTTATTCTCAAATTGTTCAAAATAGGGTTCCAAAGCTACACATTTCTTTTTTTTCAATCCTCACCTGAGGATATGTCTTTATTTATTTTAGAGACAGAGGAAGGGAGGGAGAGAGAGAGAGAGAGAGAGAGAGAGAGAGAGAGAGAGAGAGAGAGAAACATTGATGTGAGAGGGAAACATTGACTAGTTATCTCCCATACACACCTGGACTGGGGATCAGACCCAAAACCTAGGTATGTTCCCTGACCGAGAATCGAACCTACAACCTTTTTGGCACACAGGACAACATTCCAACCAACTGAGCCACACAGCCTGGCCCAAAGCTACACACTTTTGTCCATAAACGCAAGATGACTACCTTCCCCCTTCCAAACCAAAAGACAATGCCCGTTACTCTGCAAAAACCGCATTAAAAGCAAAACCATTGCAATGACAGCTTAATAAAAAACAGGACATGCCAAAAGGAAGCACATAGAGAATGACAACTGGAATTAAACAAGGGGGCTGGAAAGACCAGATTAAAGTTTCTCAGTGAACACAATCCAAGAGAAGAATGGTTAAAGGCGGGTTCAGTTAAAGTTCATGAAAGTGGTAACTGGCTTAGGTAACACCAACAACCTTTCAACGCGGATAATTACATTAGTGTGTGCGCTATGGATTAGACATGAGGAAGTATTTTTCCAGGCTGAAAACAAAATGTGAACAAAAAGCACTTATAATGCTGAGGCTAACAGGGCAAAAGACTGGAAAAATAAAGAGAAAATTTGACTAAAGGGGGAAGTTGCTGAAACCGACAACCAAGGGTTGTCTCAGGAATTTAAATGAGTGTTTGTGGTGAGGGATCACGGAAGGACATAAAAAACCTTTGTGGCCTTTGCTTCTATTGCTGAGGAAAGAAAGGCCAGTGGTGGTTACAATAGTAAAAATATGGAAACAACCATCTGTGTCCACTGAGGGATGAATGGATCAAAAAAGTGTGATATAAGTGTGTGTGCATCTGTGTGTGTGTGTGTATCTGTGTGTGTGTGTACACTTACATACACACTAGAATATTAATGGTCCATAAAAAAAATCATACCATTTGTGACAACATGGATATACCATACCTGAAGGGTATTATGCTAATTAAATAAATTAGATAGAGAAAGAAAATATATAATCTCACCTATATGTGAAATATTTTTTTAAAAAAAAAGGAAATAAAAATTTAAGCTCAGATACAGAGAACAGACTGTGGTTGCCAGAGGAGGCTGAGTGGGTGGGTCATGTGGTGGCGGGGTGAAATAGGTAAGGGGTCAACAGGTACAAAGTTCCAGTTACAAAGTAAATAAGTCCGCAGCCCTGGGAATGTAACAGTGACAGCAGTTAATAATATTGTATTACATATCTGAACATTGCTCAGAGAGGAAATGTTAGTTCTCATCACAAGAAAAAAAAATTGTGTAACTCTATATGGTGACGGATGTTCACGAGACTTATTGTGGTGATTATTTTGCAATTTTTACAAATACCACATCATTTGGTTGTACACCAGAAAATACTATGATGTTGCATGTCAATTACACCGCCATTTTTAAAAATGAGAAAAGATAGACTGTGGTGCAGCCACTGTGGAGAACAGTATGGAGGCTCCTCAAAAAATTAAAAATGGAACTGCCATTTGACTCAGTGATCCCACTTCTAGGAATGTATCCCAAGAGAACAGAAACACCAATCAGAAAGGATATGTGCACTCCTATGCTCATAGCAGTACAATTCGCCATAGCTAAGATTTTGAAACAGCCTCAATGCCCATCTGCAGCTGAGTGGTTTAGAGAACTGTGGTACATCTACACAATGGGATACTACACTGCAGTAAAAAAAGAAGGAATTCTTAGCATTTGCAACAGCATGGATGAAACCAGAGAGCATTATGCTCACCAACGTAAGCCAGTCAGAGAAAGATAAATATCACATGATCTCACTCATTTGTGGATTATAATGAACAACATAAACTGATGAACAAAAATAGAGTCAGAGTCATAGGAGCATTGAACAGACCGTCCAACCCAAGAGGGAAGGCAGGGGAGTTGGGGGTGAGAGATCAACCAAAGGACTTGTATGCATACATATGAGCATAACCAATGGACACAGACAGTAGGTGGATGAGGGCATGTGCTGAAGGGTGGGAGCGACTTGGGGGAGATCAATAGCGGGAAAAAGGAGATTTATGTAATACCTCAAACAATAAAGAATTTTTAAAAAATAAGAAAAGAAAAGCTAGTAACTGTTTGTCCCTGCAAAGTAAGAACAGAATGGCCAAACCTGACCCTCAAGAGCTCAACTACTCCTATGGTAGCCACTAACCACATGTGCTCTTTAGTATTACATTCAAATTAATCAAAATTAATTAACAGTTAAAATTCATTTTCTCAGTCACATGGTAAGTGCTCAATGGCCACATGTGGCATAGCACACAGCGCAGATAACTGAAGCAGCATGGATAGACCTGGAGAGCATTATATCAAGTGAAATAAGCCAGGCAATGAAAGAAAAATACCACATGACCTCACTCATTTATGGAAAATAAAGAACATTATAACCTGATGAACAAAAAGAAAAATACCACATGATCTCACTCATTTATGGAAAATAAAGAACATTATAACCTGATGAACAAAAAGATGCAGAGGCAGTAAAGCACCGAACAGATGATCAAATTACAGCGGGAAGACTGGGGAGTGTTGGGGAGGGTGGGAGGAAGCGATCAACCAAAGGACTTGTATGCATGCATATAAGCACAACCAATTGACACAAGATGCGGGAGATGAGGGTATGCAATGGGAGGTAGGGAAGGTCAATGGAGAAATGACTGGGGGAAGGTCAATGGAGAAAAAGGAGATATATGTTCTACTCTATGTAATACTTTAAACAATAAAAAAAATTCTCACTGTTCTGGATGCTTTTCTTTTCCTTTCTTTTCTTTAACAAACAAGGCTCAGAGAGGTTAGTGTAAGCCATTTATCGAATATGTATAGGTATATATATATTTACATATTTATAAAGGTGCCAAAGATACTAACGTGAGTGAAACACAGTCCAAAACCTCCAGGTGCTCACATTTTCATCAAGATGATAAATATTACAACAGAAGTGAAAATGAGGCACTGTAGCAGATTGGATTTTGCAAAAAATGACCATGGCATTATTTTCAATTTCACATGCTTTTCCAGCAACTTCTACTCCCCATCAAGAGATGGAATCTATTTCCCCTTCCCTTCAACCTGGGTGGGCTCAGGGATGCAGTGTGGCTTCTGAGGCTGGATCATATGAAGGATACGGTTTCTTCCTGGTGGGTGCACGCCCCTTGCCACCCACCCATATCTCTCTGTCCCTTGGTAAAAAGTCCAGCCACCTTCAAGTTGCAATGCTGGGCAGACCCTGTGGAGAAACAACAGAAACATGGAGGGTGAGATACCCCGGGAGCCCCAGCTATCCATCCCCGAGATGCTTGGCCCCTCCCAGCCTGAACCACCAGCCAAGTGAGTGAACAAGGCATCAGAGGACCCAGCTGAGTCTTCCAGCTGAGGCAGAGACACGTCCCTGCTGTGCGGTGTTCAATTCCAGACCCACAGAACCCAAGAGCATAGTCAGCACCAAGTTTTGGGGTAGATGGTTCACAGACACAGTAACTGGGGCAGTCCTCAGGGAGCATAAAACCCTTCGCCCTGCTTAGAGGAGTCCCTTTCAGTCCTCCATGCTGCCCACCCACCCCCACCCAATGGTTCAGGGAAGGGGAGAGGTTCTGGGAGCAGGTGTTGACAATTAAATAGTACTGCAAAGGGGCAGCAGGAAGAGTAAGGGTATATATAGCCAACTTTCTATGAATTTCTATTTCTAGTTTTCGTATAGTTATAAGCCACACGATTTGACTAATTAAAAATGTTTGAGGATGCCTAATGAACTTGATCTTATGTATTTTCTGCTCCACTTAAAAGGGGAAGCATAGTTTTTTGTTTTGTTGTGTTTTGTTTTTTGGTAACTTATATTGGCCAATACATTTGCATGGACCATTAGACTTAGAAGTGATCTCCTGGCACCCCGCTTTTCCCCTGCCATGCCACTGCCACTGCCTCAGCCAGGCTGTATTCTTGTCCTTTGATCTCAGCTTAAAAGGACCCGTTCTGTGAACCCTTCCGTAATCCCCGCCAGCATCGGACTATATGTACTTGCCTACAGACCTGTCTGTGTCCTGGAAAGGCAAGGCCTATGCTTTCCTCATTAAATGCCTACTACAGCCTGGCAGAATGCTGAGCAGGTGATAGCTAATTCTCGAAAAAATAAATCTGGTCCAACTGTTTATAATGGTTGACAATCATTTTATCATCATTGCTCTTCTTGATTAAAACAAGGTCTTCACCACCCCACAAGATAGCTTGTTCTAGGTTTAGAGAGGTCTAGGTGTCAGAAAAACAAGCCTTCTTTAAAATGGGCTCACGTCTGCCTTCATGCAATTTTCACCTGCTGGCCCCAGTCTGCCTTGCTGAGCTGCACAGAAAAGACCTATGCCTCATCTACCAATCACACTTGAGTGTTTAG
Organism: Lasiurus borealis; assembly: GCA_004026805.1. Taxonomy (NCBI): domain Eukaryota; kingdom Metazoa; phylum Chordata; class Mammalia; order Chiroptera; family Vespertilionidae; genus Lasiurus; species Lasiurus borealis. The sequence goes on along the minus strand of PVJN01008491.1, from coordinate 36,773 downwards.
AGTTGCATTCTCCCTTCCCATACTGGGCAAACCATCTCCTCTTTAGTTTCTAGATCAAGATACTTATCAAAATAGATATTTACCAAAATGTATAAGCAAATGTTTTCCTAATGAATACTATTTATAGGAAATTAAGTAAATTTCAGACCCAAAAGAAATATGAGATTTCTCAAGATCAAGAATTGCATCTTGCCAAGACTGGTTTGGCTCAGTGGATAGAGTGTTGGCTTGTGGACTGAAAGGTCCCAGGTTCGATCCTGGTTGGGGGCATGTACCTTGCTTGCGGGCACATCTCCACTGTGGGGCATGCAGGAGGCATCAATGACTCTCATCGATGTTTCTGGCTTTCTATCTCTCTCCCTTCCTCTCTGTAAAAAATCAATAAAATATATTTTTAAAAAATTGCATCTTAGAAGGAAATCAAGATGGCAGCATAGGTGAACACCTAAACTGGTGCCTCGCACAATAATTTCAAAACTACAGCTAAAAGACAAAACGTACATCATCCAGAACCAGAGGAAAGCAAAATTCTACAACTAGAAGGAAAGAGAGGGGCTCACGGAGACTAAGAGGAGCTGCAAAAAGCTGAGGTTCAGAGACACACACGCGTGTGGAGAGGACTGGCTACAGAGTGCCCGGCTGGCTTCCTCTAGAGCAACGGTGATCAACCTTCCTAGTGCCGCGACCCTTTAAAAGAATTCCTAATGTTGTGGTGACCCCCAACCATAAAATTATTTTTATTGCTACTTCATAACTGTAATTTTGCTACTGTTATGAATTGTAATGTAAATATATGATATGTAGGTTGTATTTTCATTGTTACAAATTGAACATAATTAAAGCATAGTGATTAATCACAAAAACAATATGTAATTGTATACTGTGAAATATTTATTTCTAATTACAAATAAATGAAATTTTGTCTTGAATCGTGGTGTAGCATGGGTAACAGTCTTCATATGACAACAATAAACTACATTGCTACATTTTGCTATACCGAGGAGTGGTGTGTTGGTTCCTAAGATCATGGGAAATAAGTGTTTTCCAATAGTTTTAGGCGACCCCTGTGAAAGGGTCGTTCAACCCCCAAAGGGGTCGCGACCCACAGGTTGAGAACCACTGCTCTAAAGGGAGGGAGATGGAAACTCCTGACTGCACTGACCCTCAGTTCCAACTGCACTGAATCCCAGTTCTGGGTCAGACTCAGACAAGGGGAGTCTGGAATGTCGGAAAAAGGGAGGAGTGCACGGAAACTCAGGGGAGGCCCGAAATGCAGAGGTCTGGAGGAGCGTGTGCCAGTGCACACAGAGAGGACTGACTGCTGATTATGCCACCAGCTTTCTCTAGCAGGAGGAAAAGGGAACCTCCTGATTACACGGAACTCTACTTCCAAATGCACTGAACCCCAGTTTCAGGTGAGACTTTGGGGATCAGACTCATACGGATCCTCAGAGCACATGGAAACACAGGGGAGCCATGAAAGGCAGAGGGCTAGAGGCACGCATGCTCAAGTACATGCAGAAAAGGCTGCAGTGATTACCAAGGGACACTGAGAACCAGGGGCCACATAGGGCAGGGCTGAAGGGAAGCCAAGGCTGTCTGCTCAGCCCTGACTCTGCCCCATCCAAGCTGAGCACAGAGGCTTTTGCAATTTTGCAAGTCTTTATCATAAGGTTGACTCCAGCACAGAAGTTCTCCCTGTGTAGACACAGCTGATCCTCACAACCAATTGGCTTGGAGGTCAGTTCCCACCAGTGATACCAATAACTATCAAGACTCAACTACACCAAGGCTGTATACACAATCCACAAAGGGGTGCACCAAGACAGTTCACCTCAGGCAACTGGGGAGGTGGAGCTACTGGGGCATATAGAACACCTAGCACACAAAGCTACCCTACCAACTCAGGGAAGCAGCGAAAATGTGGAGACAAAGGAATAGATCACAAATGAAAGAAATAGAGGAAAACAAATGACTGGATAAAGAGTTCAAAACCACGGTTATAAGGTTTTTCAAGAATTTCCTAGAAAATATGGATAAATTTAGCGAGACCCAAGAGGAGATGAAAAAGGACCAACCAGAAATTAAACATACACTGACTGAAATAAAAAATACTATACAGACACGTAACAGCAGACTAGAGGAAGGCAAGAATCAAGTCAAAGATTTGAAATATAAAGAAGCAGAAGTCACTCAACTGGAAAAGAAAAAAGAAATCCAAAAATTGGAAGATAGTGTAAGGAGCCTCTGGGACAACTTCAAGCATACCAAGATCAGAATTGTGGGGGTGCCAAAAGAAGAGAGAGAGCAAGATACTGAAAACCTACTTAAAGAAATAATGACTGAAAACTTCCCCCACCTGGTGAAAGAAATAGACTTACAAGTCCAGGAAGCACACAGAACCCCTTATAAAAGGAATCCAAAGAAGACTACACCAAGACACATCATATTCAACGTGATGAATAGCAAGAACCTACAACCAAGAATAATCTATCCAGCAAGGCTAACGTTCAGAATTGAATGGCAGATAAAGAGCTTCACAGATAAGAAAAAGCTAAAGGAGTTCATCAACTCCAAACCAGTGTTATATGAAATGCTGAAGGGTACTCTTTTAGAAGAGGAAGAAAAAAAAAGATAAAAGACAAAAAATTATGAACAACAAATACATATCTATCAACAAGTGAATCTAAAAATTAAGTGAATTAAAAATTTGATCAACAGAATAAACTGGTGAATATTATAGAATCAGGGGCACAGAAAGGGAGTGGACTGATAATTCTCAGGGGGGAAAGGGTGATGGGTGTACCGGGAGAGACTGGACAAAAATCATACACCTATGGATGAGGTCAATGGGAGGGAGGGAAGGGTAGAGAGAAGGGTGGGAGTTAGGTGGAGGGGAGCTATGGAGGGGAAAAAAGAAAAACAAATGTAATAATCTGAATAATAAAGATTTAATTAAAAAAACAATAAAGAAAAAGAAAGGTAAAAAAAGGGTAGAGGGGAGCTATGGGGAGAGCTATGGGGAGAGCTATGGGGGGAGCTATGGGGGGCAAAAAAGAGAAACAATGGTAATAATCTGAACAATAAAGATGTATTATAAAGAATTGCATCTTATTTTCTTTATATCCATTACCCAGCGTTCAGAATGTTTAAATTAAACTAGTTGAGCCAAAACCGGTTTGGCTCAGTGGATAGAGCGTCTGTCTGAGGACTGAAAGATCCCAGATTCGATTCTGGTCAAGGGCATGTATCTTGGTTTTGGGCACATCCCCAGTAGGGGGCGTGCAAGAGGCAGCTGATCGATGTTTCTCTCTCATTGATATTTCTAACTCTCTATCCCTCTCTCTTCATCTCTGTAAAAAATCAATAAAATATGTTATAAAAAAATAATAATAAATTAAACTAGTTGATTTGGCTAGTCTTTTTCTTTTATTCTATAAATGTGAAAAGATCAGCATGGCTCCACCAAGCCTCTCCTAAGAGCATTCTTTTTTTCTTATTCCCTCCCCAGCCCTGGGGGAAAGAATTTATTGGCCCTTCATGTACTTTCACAGTTTTGTACAAACCTACTTAAAAGTATTGATCCCAAGGTATTCTAGTGAAGTTTCTGTATGGATCTATTTTCCCACTAAATCACAACCCCGTTCAGGAGGGCAAAGTTTTACTTACTATGGTATCATCACATCTAGTTCATTTATTGCCTGGGACATAATAGATATTCAATATATATTGCAAGAAAGAGCAATAGAATATCTAAACTAAGAAATACCTTATTTGTACACAGGGTTCTTTGTTCTACCCATTTTTAATAACAGGATAAAGTTCTGCTTTGCAGGGACATCTCAGAGCCAGAAAAGATGACTATTGCCCATATAGTATTGTTGAGATTTTGGGGACATCTGAAAGGGTGTCCTCTCATGATTTAAAAAAAAAAAAGAGAGAGAGATACATTCTTTTTGCTTCCTTGTAGGAAATTTGCAGAGCTGGGGTACACCCTGAGTGGAGTTTAATCTCATAACTGCTCCAAAACATGATCCCAGAGAGTGTGGGCAACCCCTGTTCCTTCACAACCAGCTCTGTGAGGAGACAGATGGCTACCTTTACAAGTCAGCCCTTACAATGGAGTTTTTTCTGTGCTTTTAGAAAATTAATCTCTATCATCACTTTAACCTTCCTTAGAGACCTAAGGGGTTGGTGCGTGAGAGCCAAAAGCCATGACAAAATTATCCGAAGAGGTATCTTCCTCAGCTGTTATGAGAACAGAAATGCGAGTGCTAGGCGCGGAGTGACAGATAAAGCCAAGGTGACTAGAATTCTGCTGAGACACCCTCAGGACAGACACGACATCTACAAAAGTAAAGTCCACATGAAGATCCCATGGTAACCATCACCAGGGGATAAGGGTAGAGTATGAGAGAGGAGAATTGAGAGCAGCTGCTTGGCTTTTATCTTGTGGCTATTGCAAGTGTGGAACTGCCCACTCTTCCTTTTTGGAGCTGGCTCTTGAAAGAGTGAGCCAATTTAGTGTCCCATCCCTAGCAAGTGTGTTTTATGTTTTAGGCACAGTCTCTTTGCTGACACCATTTGTGTCTCAACTTCATAGGTTCTCATAAATTAGTTAAGGAACAAAGTGATTAAAACACACACACACACACACACACACACACACACACAAAACACTATGTGCACAAGACTGTTGACTGGGGGCATATTGGACTAAGGTCACCAGTTCTTTGCATGATCAGGCTAAATATTATTATTCTTTTCTCTTGGGCTGATTTTCCCAGAGAGGAGTCCTAGGATGGAGAGAAATATAGAGCTTCATTTCCTGTCTGCATGTGTTTTCAGAACCGAGAAGGGGAAGGAGATTCGGGAGAGGGGATGCATTGTTCAGTTGATGTCCTACTGTGACTTTGCCTTTAGCTGTCCCTTTTCTAGAGACTGGGGATGGGAGTGGTTGGTGGACTGAGGTAAGCACGTGTTTTCAACCGACCTGGATTAACTGCGCATCCTCCCAGTGATGCCAGGGAGGAGTGGGCCCCTTGTAAGTGATTGCATGAGCGGGAATGTCATGTGGCCACATGATCTGGGAATGCTCAAATGAATATTCTCTATTGAAAACTGAGCCATTATTCATTGGTTTACCTATGGTTTCTTGGACCCTATTAACCTAGAGGATCCATCATTGAGCATTCCAGAAAGGGCTATTAAGGTCTAAGCCCCTCCCAATCACTAGGGACTCCCCGGTCTTTGGTACCACTGTTGCAAAAGGAATGGGTACATGCCAGGACAGTCCTGGTCCACTTCCTCCAAAGGGCTGCTCCAGGTTAGACGGCAGGTTAGGGGCTGCTCGGGGGAATAGTCTCAGTGATTGCTGTCCCTGGAGAACCCTTCCAGTGTGCTCTGCAGGTGACCCCAAGCAGATTCAAACCCAGGAAGGTGTGGGATCTTGGGGGTTGGGGAAGGCTGCCCATTTTGTGCTAGGCACCATTCTACCTACCAGGGATACAACAAGATTAAAAATAAAATAAAAATCTCTGCCTTCATGGAGTTTATAGTTCGGTGGGAATTAAATGGAGCTTACATGTAAAGGCAGCAAGACCAATTTTAGGAAAAACCCACCCACGTATTCTAATTTGGTCAGAAAAATAAACATGTGGCCCATTTAGGCTTCTAAATCTTCAGAAACAAGAGATCTTTATAAACGCAAAAGAGTGGAGGCAAACCGTGGGTCAGCCATGAGTCAGCATTATTCCCAGCCCCAGTGAGGTCTGGACTGCATGTCCCTGTCCCATCCCCCTGGGAAGCTGCTAACCTAACATTCTGATTTTTTTTTAATATATTTTATTGATTTTTTACAGAGAGGAAGGGAGATAGAAAGTCAGAAACATCGATGAGAGAGAGACATCCATCAGCCGCCTCCTGCATACCCCACAGTGGAGATGTGCCCGCAAGCAAGGTACATGCCCCCGACCAGAATCAAACCTGGGACCTTTCAGTCCGCAAGCCGACGCTCTATCCACTGAGCCAAATCAGTCTCAGCACATTCTGATTTTTAATGAAGCGTTTTCTTTATTAGACACAAGCGCATGTATAGTGCTGAGCACCATGCTCAACGGGGAAGTGACAATGTGACAGCTGCTGAAATAAGCAGTCCTCCTTCTTCCTCTTGTTGTCAAGCTGGCAGTGTACCCGTATATTCCCAGAGTCATCCCTCTTGTCTAAAACTTTGTTCCCTCAAAGCTGAGATTTACCCTGTAGATAAAATTTCTCCTGCAGCCCTGAGAAAAACACTAGGGAAAATAGGTCTTCTTTTACTATTTAGAGAATTAAAGATTTTTTTTTTCTATCTTAATGTAGAACCTAGATGTAGGCATGTAATGGAGATATGTTGACTTGGGGTCATTCAGCATCCATTTCCCATACTTCCAGTAACAGGCCCTGTTCTCAATTTTGTTTATAATCCACCCTCCTGTATTCTTATACCACGTGACACAGATAGCACCCCTCACCCACCCCATCACACCCCAAAGCACAAAGGAGGAAGCATGTAGCCAGGCAGCTCATTAAACTCCCCACCATGGTGATTGGCCTGAGGTATCAACATCTCCTCATCAGAGCCAGGAAAATGCAAGGAGACCATCTGTGGAAATGCTAGGATAGAAACAAGCGCTCTTCCCTGATGACCTTGAACCTCAGATACTGGGCCAGGTGAGCACTGAGAATAGAGCTAAACTTGAGGAAACAGAGCGGGAAGAGTGAGAGCAAAAAGGAGGGACAACGAATAGAGGAGGGAAGAGGGAGGAGAGACTGGTTCCTGGTGATATTGTTTGAATTTTGGATCCAGACTCTGCTTGAAGCTGGAGGTAGACCCTCGTCTTTTCAATTATTGAAGCAATAATCTCCCATTTCCACAAGGCCAGATGGCGTTATGTTTAACACCGCTTGCAAAGAAAGAAGCCTCGTTGATCAACAATGCAGCTGTCAGCACAGAGTAAGGAGGAAAGGACGCCTCCCTAGAGTGACTTGAAGGAAAACAGTCCCAGGACCAGCAGACTGGTTGGGAGAGACACCCAATAACGGACCCAACTGGCCTTCCTTCTGGAACAGAGATGCTGAGAGCCTGGAAAGAGCTTAGCACTCTGCGGCAGTTTCTAAGTGGGGTAAGACTGTGCCTTTGCTTGGGCATTTCGGGGGCAGGGGGGAGGGGGGGCATGTGATTTGAGTAATTGTAACTAGGAGGACAGCAAACTCCTAGATTGGGGTCAATTTCTTAGATCTCTCAGATTCCAGTGGGAAGGTTAGGGAGAGGTGGGGTAGAGAAGAGATCAACTGAAGGACTTGAATGCATGCATATAAGCATGACCAACAGACACAAGACACTGGGGGGTTAGGGCATGCATGGGGATGGGAGGGGAGCAATAGGAAGATATGTATACATGTAATACATCAATAAAAAATATGGAAAAAAAATAAAGTTAAAAACTGCAGTTTCTACCTGAGATGATTGCTACCATACTTCACTACAACGCAACAGCACGGGCTGGTGGTTTAAGCAGCAGGTACCTGTTTCCCTTAGCTCTGGAGTCTAGGAGGGCTGAGCTCAGGGAGCCAGCATAGCGGGGCTCTGGCGAGGGCCCTCCTCCTGGGTTGCGGACGGCTGCCTGCCTGCAGTGTCCTCACATGGCAGAGAAAGGAAGCTCTGGTGTCTCCTCATCTTCTCTTACAGACCCCGATCCCATCGTGGGGCTCTACCTCAGGACCTCATCTAAACCGAATTACCTCCCTTGGGCTCTGTCTCCTAATTATCAACCCGCTGAGCATTAGGGCTTCAACATATGAATTTGAGAGTGTGGGGGAGGAACAGGGGACACACCCATTCAGCCCAGAACAAGCACCACAGGGCTACAGACATGCAGAGGCCTCTGACAAGCTGCAGCAAACCCCTTCTGGCTTTTCAGAGGCTGCTGTGGCGATTTTAAAAATACAGTGGTACCTCGAGATATGAGTTTAATTCGTTCCGTAACCTTGAGGCATGGGAAACTATGAGACTCTCGAGTCGTGGTAAACTGGTGAGTCGTGTGCAGCTGGCCGATCCGCGTGATTACTCCTATCTCAAATGTTGCTCATATTTCAAAGCAAAAATCGCTCGTTCAATGGCTCGTATCTCAAAAATCTCATATGTTAGGGCACTCGTATCCCCAGGTATCACTGTATATATATAGTTTTTGTTTGTTTGTTTTACTAAGTCCAGTGAGGAAGGGAGAGAGAGCAAGAGATAAAAACATCAATGATGCCCTAACTGGTTTGGCTCAGTGGATAGAGTGTCAGCCTGCTGACTGAAAGGTCCCAGGTTTGATTCTGGTCAAAGGCATGTACCTGGGTTGCAGGCACATCCCCAGTAGGAAGTGTGCAGGCGACAGCTGATCGATGTTTCCCTCTCAGCGACGTTTCTAACCCTCTCTCTCCCTTCCTCTCTGTAAAAAAATTAATAATATAAATGATGAGAGCAAATCATTGACTAGCTCTCTCCTACATGCCCCCTATTAGGGATCAAGCCTGCAACTGGGGCCTGTGCCCTGGTCAGGAATTGAACCAGGACCTCCTGGTTCGTAGGTTCAACCACTGAGCCACAGCAATGGGCTGCTGTGCCATTTCGATAGCTCAAATTCCGGACCTCAGTTCTGGCCTAGCACCCTACCCCACGTGGAGGGCAGGTTTCACCCTTTCTCTTCAGGTCTGGGCCTGGTTCCTGGGGCTGCTGATCGTGGTGACCTTCTGGATGGGGCTTAGCCACGGGAGTAATCTTCATTCAGATGAAGGACTCCTGCGGCAAAAGCTTCCCTGAAACACATTCCACACACCCACCGCCCCAGAGGAAACCTGTCGAAGGAGATGATTGCACTTTCCAGCTTTTAAGTGGAGCTCAAGCTCCTGTAAGCTTCTTCGGGGATTCTTCATGGGATAATGAGATTTGAGGGAAAGATTAACAGCAAGGAATGTATCCCCAAGGTTTCAAAGAGCTGCTGTTCTTTAAATCCTGTTGTTCAATTTTTTAGAAAATGAAGTTAAAGAAAGGGACAGTAAGTTACTGGTTGGCGTGTTTGCCAGCTTAAACAACATGGAACGGAATTCCATCTTTGGTCAACGTCAGCACGGTATTCTCTACCCACGGACGTACTCTCCGATTCCAGGGTGTGATTTCTACCTGGCCTGAACAAAAAAGTAAAATAAAACTAGAGAGAAGGAAATGTAAGCAAATAGTCTCATCTTCTCTATTAGGGTGCATTCATTATTGCAACAAATAACCCCAATCTCGGTGATCTCGCAAGTTTTATTTCTCGCTCGTGCAGAGCTCAGATGGCCCTCGGGCAGGCTGTCTGGCGGGGTCACTGTCTTCTAACGGAGCCCTGGGTTGGGTTGTCACTGGGCCCGTGCAGCTGGGCAGCAGATGAGGCAAAGGGTGCCAAGACCGTGCATGACGATCTAGGGGCAGGAATCCCTGCTCGTGGCCAGGAGGCTGGAGAAGGCGGGCCTGCTCTGTCCCAGGGGCGAGGGTGGGGCAGGGGCTAAGTGAGCCTCCAGCTGGTCTCTGCTATGCCCATCACTCTAAGGCAGCCTTCCTGCTTCTCATCCCTCCTCCCACCACATCCCAGCGGTGCTCTCCAGGGAGAACTCCCACCAGACAGGCTCTTCTACCCACCTGCGGCCCCTGTGAAGCTCGTTGCGAATGTCCAAATGCCGCCAGCCCATTGTTACGAGCTGCACATTGACAGGCCTGGGGCCATTGCGGAGACACCATAGGGCGAGACCCTCACCCCGCAAACCTTTATGGAGCAAAGGCTGAGGAGCAGGCACTGCGCCCAGCTCTGGGGACACTGGTGGGAAAGGTAGAGCCTTACTGTCACTCTTCTCATGGAACTTGATGCCCAGTGGGGCAGACAGGTAGTAATTACTGGATAAATATCGTTCCGGAGTCACACGCATGAGGAGGAGAAGCACCAAGTCCTATGAGAATGTCACTGGGACTTTTCTCCGAAGAAGTGGTCTTTGGGAGGCAGATGCTAACTAAGGGAAGCGGTCTGAGGAGGAGGAGGAGGAAGCAGCCTGGTCCAAACCCTGGAGGAAGGAAGACATGGAATATATGCCAAGCCCTGAGAGGCCCTCGGGGAAGGCCCAGTGAGCAGAGGAGCAGGACCCCGAGTGAAAATGGGAATTTCATGGATTTTCCCAAAGTCACAGCCAGGGCACTTGGAGACTAGACCAGATGGCGGGCTAGATTTCACAGAGCATTGTGGGTTGAAGTCCATCATCCCGTGGGCGTTTGAGCACCTACTATGTTCCATGCACTGTGTTAGGCATTGCAACGGCAGAGAAACGGCGTCTCTTCTAGCAAGGAGTTTGATCTTTGTTAAAAAAGAGCCCAAGCCCTCTTTGGGATTTTAGGGAGATCACATAATTAGACTTGTATTGTGTGTATGTGTGTGTGTGTGTGTGTGTGTGTGTTATTGTCTAAAGTTTTACATGTCTCCCTCCCCATTGACCCTCCACCCCAGCCATTCCCACCCGGGCAAGCAGCCACCACCCATGGGTCCATTGGTGATGCTAATATGCATGCATACAGGTCCTTTGGTTGCTCTCTAACCTCCTCCCCTTCCCCTGCCATTTGTCTCTGCACCTATTGCTGTTCATCAAATTCTGTTGTATGGTTAAAAGGCGGGCTGCTGCAGTGCCTGACTGGCTGGACCGAGCCCAATGGGGTGGCCTCCGCAGTCCTCAGGGCGAGTGGCGGCTGGGATGGGAGTGGCAGAGGAAAGAGAGAGAAGCGATGGCGTTGAAGGCAGGAGAGATTTAGGAGATCACGTTTGTAGCACTTGCTGATTAGCTGGATGTCAGGGTGAGGGTGGCGACGGCCCAGGGAACTCCCAGCCTCTGCAGATCTGCAGTGCCTTCTGGATCTTCTAAGAATGAACACTTTATGTGCACCGCACTTTAAATGTGTGGATTCTCACCAACATGGACACTGGTGTGGGAGAAGGCAGTCAACCAGAACTTGCCCTTTCCCCAACTATGTTTAGTTTAGGATAAACAAAATGCATGTGAGAGAAGGGGGCACTATTTGTACTGGCAGACGTAGAATGTTTAGGTCTACCCTTTAATTTCTTCAGTTTCTGATGAAAAATAATCAGAACGTACTTTATTATCATAAGAGTTCTGAGAGTTTCCTGGGGCTGCCATAACCAATCTCCACAGATGTGGCCACTGAGACAACAGACAGGTATTCTCTCTCAGTCACCGAAGTCCGAAATCAAGGTGCTGGCAGGTTGGTTCTCTCTCAAGGCTCTGAGAGAGAATCCATCCCACGTGCCCCTCCCCGAGTGTCCGGAGGTCACTGGCAGGTCTTGGTGTTCCCTGACTTAGGACACATCACTCCAGTCATCACCTGATTTTTTCAGGTGTCTCTGTTTCTGCCCGTTAAAAGGAGCTGTCATTGGATCCAGGGCCCACTCTTCCTGTAGGATAATCTCATCTTGAGAGCCTTAATTCTATCTGTTCAGACTCAATAAATTCACATTCACAGGGACTAGAAGAATAGAATTTGGAATTATCTTTTAGGAGACACAATTCAACCCACTACATAGGACTAACTATTCATATCAGAAAATACAGTTGCAGAAAACAGATTTAATGAGATTTTTGTGTCTTAAGAATTTATATAGAAACACAACATTTGCTCCATAAAGGTTTTTGTCTTTGTTGCTAACCATGAATCACTGTAGCCTTTTTTTTTTTTTCAGTAAATGCCTGGAGGAGGGCAGAAGTTTTAATAGTTACATCCCACAGTTTATTAATCAACAGAGGAAACAAAGCATGCGCTTCCCTGTGCCTGTTTTTGGCGATATATACAAATCCTTTCAAGCTAGGACTAATTGTTTAGTTTAAAGGTTAATAATTTATTTGCCAGAGTCAGAAAATAACCAGAGATTAGAAAACAGCTGTGAATTAATTTTGTCCCCAATCACGTGCATGAGAGTTGGAAATGTACCAGGAGGAAAAGCAAACAAACGAATCAAAAATCCTAGCCGTGTATATCCAACTTAAGCTGATCATTTTCAACCGATTCCCCATTGCAAAGAATATCAACAGCTTAAAATACTGAGTATTAACTTGTGCTTGCCAACCACTATTCAAAACTATCTACATTTATTATGTCATGTGCGCCCCACAACAACCCTATTATCACCCCCATATTGCAGAAGAGAATATATATATATTTTTAATCCTTGCCTGGGGATATTTTTTTCCATTGATTTTTAGAGAGAGTGGAAAAGAGGGAGGGAGGAAAGAGAAAGAAACATCGATGTGAGAGAGATACATCTATTTGGTTACCTCCCTCATGCACCAGGGCCTTGGATGGACCTGCAACCCAGGTATGAGCATGCCCTAGACTGGGAATAGAACCTGAGACCCTTAGGTGCTTGGGATGATGCTCTACCACTGAGCCACACCAGCCAGGGCACGGAAGAGAGTCTTGATGCAGCAAGAAGATAATTGCTCCAGGTCACAAAACCACAAAGAAGCAGTGGGGCAGGATTTGAACTCAGGCACACATCAGAGCATTTCTTTTCACTCAATATGCAATTTCTAAAGCCTTATTTCGAAACTATATATAAAATCATGGTTATTTGTTTTTACATTGCATTTTTTTAATCTTTATTATTCAGATTATTACATTTGTTTCTCTTTTTTCCCCTCCATAGCTCCCACCCTTCCCTCTACCCTTACCTCCCTCCCGTTGACCTCATCCATAGGTGTATGATTTTTGTCCAGTCTCTCCCTGTATACCCCTCCTCCCTTTCCCCCTGAGAATTATTAGTCCACTCCCTTTCTGTGCTCCCGATTCTATTATATTCATCAATTTATTCTGTTGATCAAATCTTCAATTCCCTTAATTTTCAGATTCACTTGTTGATAGATACATATTTGTTGTTCATAATTTTTTGTCTTTTACGTTTTTCTTCTTCCTCTTCTAAAAGAGTACCTTTCAGCATTTCATATAATACTGGTTTGGATTTAATGAACTCCTTTAGCTTTTTCTTATCTGGGAAGCTCTTTATCTGCTCTTCAATTCTGAATGATAATAGAGTAATCTTCGTTGTAGGTTCTTGCTATTCATCATGTTGAAAATTTCTTCCCACTCCCATCTGTCCTGCATCATTTCTGTTGAGAGATCAGCTGACAGTTGTATGGGTGCTCCCTTGTAGATAATGAACTGTTTTTCTCTTGCTTTTAATATTCTTTGTTTTTTGCTCTTGATATTTTAATTATGATGTGTCTCAGTGTAGTCCTCTTTGTATTCCTTTTATATGGGGCTCTGTGTGCTTCCTGGACTTGTAAGTCTTTCTTTTACCAGATGTGGGAATTTTTCAGTCATTATTTCTTTAAGTAGGTTTTCAGTATCTTACTCTCACTTCTTCTGGCACCCCCATAATTCTGATGTTGGTACACTTGGAGCTGTCCCAGAGGCTCCTTACATTGTCTTCACATTTTTGTATTCTTTTCTCTTCTTGCTTCTCCAGTTGAGTGTTTTCTGATTCTTTATATTTCAAATTTTTGACTTGATTCTTGCCTTCCTCTAGTCTGCTGTTAGGTCTCTGTACAATATTTTTTAATTCAGTCAGTGTATGTTTAACTTTTAGTTCGTTCTTTTGTATCTCTAGTTGGTTCTTTTTCATCTACTCTTGGGTCTCGCTAAATTTATCCATCTTTTCTAGGAGATTCTTGAAAAACCTTATAAGCATGGTTTTGAACTCTATATACAGTCGTTTTTTTTCCTCCATTTCTTTTGTTTGTTATCCCTTCCCTTGTCTCGGCATTTTCACTATGCTGGGAGAACTTCTGTGTTGGATTCAGCCTTATGATACCAGGCTTGCAAAACCGCAGAGCCTGTTGAGCTTGGGATGGGTGGAGTTTCAGGGCTAAAGGGACCGCCTTGCCTTTCAGTCGGCCCTGCCCTCAATGGCCCGAGTCTCACGTGACTGGGTAATCGCTGGAGCAGTCCCTTGCGTGTGTGCTCTTGCAGTGCCTCTAGACTGCTGCCTTTCTGGCTCCCCTGTGATCCATATGAGTCTAGGTCACCAGGGTTTCGCCCTGAAACTGGGGTTTAGTGAAATTAGAAGTGGTGCAGTTGGGAGGGTCTCTCCCCCACCCACTCGTGAAAGCCAGCGGCACAATCAGAAGCTGGTCCTCTGCGTGCAGTGACGTGCGCATCACCAGAATCACCAGACTTCTGATCTTTTGCGACCCCCCTAAATTTCCATGCACTTCTCCCTTTTCACAGTCCAAACTCCCCCCGTATGAGTTTTGGCTGGATCTGGGGTTTAATGTCGTAGGATAAGGGGTTCAATGCCGTTGGGAGTCTCCATCTCCCTCCCGCCAGAGAAAGCCAGCCAGGCACTCCGGCACCCGCTTTCTCCACGCACACATCTCTGTACCTCAGCTTTTTGCAGCTCCTCTGGGTCTCTGTGAGCCCCTCTTTCCTTCTAGCTGTAGAACTTCCACTCAGCCAGCTTTCCTGTGGTTCTGGATGATGTCCGTTCTGTCTTTTAGTTGTAGTTTTAAAATTGTTGTGCGAGGCAGCAGTGTAGGTGTTTACCTATGCCGCCATCTTGGATCCTCCTTATTTTTCTGCTAAAGGTAAAATCCTGGTAGTCTCTACCAAGTACCCACACTTCTATTTGCCCTTCTTTTCCTACCTTCCAAAATAATCATTTGACTACTGTATTCAAAGTTTGTTTGTTTCTTAAAAAAAAAAAATAGGAATAAGAAAGATTTGAGGCAGGCAGTCTCTCTTTGGATATCTAGCCAGTATATAAGAAACTCTCAGCTTTGAGCAAGCTAACACAGCCTGCAAGATTAAACCCAAGAAAATCCAGATTGTAGATTTTATAAGAAAAAAAAAAAAAAAAAAAAGGATGAGAAGAAACCCATAGGTTAAAAAAGACTTAAAACACACACTTTTTTTTTTAATGATCAAGACTAAGCAAACGATAGTGCCCAAGAATGCACACCGGGTAGTAAAACTATTTTTAATAACACACGAGAGTGATAGCAATGAGAGGCAGCGGAGCGGCTGCATCTCGGGGAGGAGGATGGAGATTAGGACAGGGATTCAGGGTTCTCACAAAGTCCTCCTTCTTGCCTCAGGTGTTCGGCTCACAATTTCCCTCTAAACCATTCATTGGCTTTGTGTGGTGCTCTGTATGTGTTTTATTTTACCTTAAACCTATTTTTAAATTTAAGAATAATTGGAGCATATAATTTACAAACACAGCAGCAAACACCAGGAGAAATGGCTGAAACAGGTGAGGGGGGATCACTTCTGGGGGATCACATGGCTTGAGGGGAATGAACTCTTATATGACACTGCAGATCTTTTGATGCTGAGTTTTTCTAATAAAAATAAATTAATTTTTAAAATAAAATGGCCTAGGGACAGTGAAAACTTCCTTGCAGGACAGCCAACAGGATTTAACGATAATTATAGAGCACCTAACTCAGCTCAGCCACCCAGCAAGTGATTAGATTTATTCTCCCACTCCAAGCTGCAGGATGGAGAAATATGTCCATGGAGCCCGGCACTGCTGGGCACGTAGAATGCACTCAATAAATATCTACTGATATTTACATGAACATCGGTGATTGTTCATGAATTTCAAAATCTTTTCAACCTAACACTTCCTAGCAAATCCCTGCTATTCTGGCTATGAACCAGCTAGGAAATGCCATGTCGCATCAAGGCCTTTGCGGTCAGTGTTAGAGCAGTATGGTAACAAGGTCTGATTGAAACATTTTAAAGAAATACAGCCTCTCTGCCCCAGAAGCAGCTGAAAAGAAAAACAATATTAAACTCTAAATCTCAAAACTAATATACTTACTAAGTTTTTTAAAGCAGGCTCTTGCCCCCAGATGTGGGCTGGACTTAATGACTTCTTTCCAAAGGATAAAGTGTGGTGTGGGCAACACAGTAATGTACAGTGGCCGAGTCTGCAGAGAACGTCTGAGCCGAGGGACCAGCATCCACAAGCCCTGTTGACAGCGAGCACCTGCCGGCTGGACACAAGAAGGCACCTCGCCTCTGAGGGCTTCTTTCCAAAAATTCACAAGCGCAAGCCAATCATGAGCAAACCATGAGGCAAACTGACACGGAGGGAATTCTATAGAAGAGGTGACCAATACTTCTCAAAACTGTCAAGATCTTGAAAAACAGGGTGATTCATTGGATTGTGGTAATCATTTCACAATGCATACATATATTATCATACTCAACATCTTTATAAAAAAAAGAAAGAAAGAAAAGAATGCTATCATACTCATCATACTCAACTTCTTTATAAAAAAGAAAGAAAAGAATGCAAAACTGTCCCAGGGCCAAGTAGACTATGGAGATGTGACAACTATCGGTGATGTGGCATCCTGCACTGGATCCTGGGACAGAAAGGGAGCAGTCGTGGAAAAACTAGGAAAATCTGAATAGAGCCTGGAGTTCAGTTAAGAATGTACCAATCTGGGTGTCTCCGTTTGACAACTCTTGTAAGGTCATGGAAGAGGTGAGGGGTTCACAGGAACTCTGTCATATTTTTGTAACTTTGCTGTGCATCTAAATTATTCTAAAACAAGAAGTTTACTTTTAAAATATTAACTTTTAGAATCCCTGATAGCAAAAATCTTTAAAAGATAAAAACAAGACCTCAGCTGTCACGTGGTAGAGGGGTTGTGTCAAGTGCCAGTGTCGGCTTACCCTGACTTCCGCATGGTCCAGCATTAAAAGGAATACAGTGAGGGAAACACAAGGCAGGTAGCCTTCGGGAGGGAACGTGTTTTTAATAAAAATCGCCTTATAGTGATTCCATTTCAAAGTGATAGCAATTCCTTACTCTATCTCTCATCCACAGCTGAACTCCTGGAATGTACAGATCAACCAACTGCAAGTAGAACTCGAAAGGAATATTTGCCCTAAAAAATGAATGAAATCTGCCTTGGCTGGGTAACTCGGTTAGTTGGAGCTTTGTCCTATAAGACAGAAAGTAGCGAGTTTGATTCCCAGTCAGGGCACATATCTAGGTTGCAGGTTTGATTCCCGTCAGGGCATGTGTAGGAGGCAACCAATCAATGTTTCTCTCACATCGATATCTCCCTCTCTCTCTAAAAAAATAAAAATATATCCTGTGAATTTTTGCAAAATGAATAAAATCTTGCTATTTGCAACAACGTAGATGGATCCGGAGGGTATTACGCTAAGTGAAATAAGTCAGATAAAGACAAATACCATATGACTTCACTTATGTGTGAAATCTATAAAAAAAACAACAAAACAAAACAAAACAAAGCAAATTAACAACCAAAACAGAAACAGACTCAAGGATACAGAGAACAAACTGGTTGCCAGAGGGGAGAGTGGGAGGGTAAATAGGTGGAAAACAGTGAAGGGGATTAAATTAAAATTATATTAAAATAACTAAGCTTCAGGGATACAATGCGCGGCACAGGGAATGTGGTAAGTGTCGTAGCTCTGTGTGGTGACAGATGATAAGACTTACCATGGTGGTCACTTCCCAAGGTACATAAATGTTGAGTAACTCTGATGCACAACTGAAACTAATATACTAGTGTATGTCAAGGATGCTTGGAGGAGGATGAGAAAGAGGAGGAGCAGCAGCTGAAAGAGTGGGAAAGAGCTTTCCCCCGAGATGATGCGACTGGCTGGAGAGACGTGCAGAGAAGGTGGCAGGAGACACTCTGGGGAGAAGCAGGGCCGTCAGGAGACTCAAAGTCAAAGGGAGGAGGGAGTGTGCTACAAACGACTGCTCTGGCTTCCAAAACCCTGATGTTAGGAAAGACAAAGGAAGTCTGCGACTTAGAAAGGCTCAAGACGTGGCAACTAGACCTCTGTTAGGGACTGGCTCCTGGAAGAAAAAATTTATAAAGGACATTGTGGAAGCCCATGGCAAAATGTAAATATGGACTGTATATTAAATAACAGTACTGAATCAATGTCTTGATCGTTGAAGGGTGGTTGTTGTGTAAAAGAATGCTATTGTTTTCAGAAGTCACAGACGGAAATATTTAGACGTGAAGGGCCACAAGGTCTCCGGTGTACTTGCAAGTGGGTCAGTGAAAGCAATTACAACAGCAATGCTAATGTACACATATATAAAGAGAAATAAAGCAGGTGTAGCAAAATATTACGCCCGATAACTCCAGGTAAAGGTTGTACAGGTGCCAGTTCCGTTCTGGCACCTTTTCTGCAGGTTTGTAACTTTCCAAAGTCAAAAGACAAAGGAAACCCCTCAGGTTGCTGGGCATGAAGTGGTTGGAGGGAGCCATAAAGAAGGTTGGTCCAAGCAAAGAGAAGTGGCTTGGACAGGCAGTTGCCATGAACATGAAGAGATGCTCGATTGGCACAGATCCTGGAGGTGAAGGGAAGGGGCTGGGGCAGGACGGGAAGGCAGCGTGCTGAGACCCGGGGCACCGTTGTTGAAAGCTTCCCCCAGTTCTGACGCTGGGTTGGGGTGGGGGAACCACAGCTCTGGGTTCCAGTCTCCGCCCCCACGGCATTTGGCCTCTCTCGGCGGTGTTTCTGAGCAAACCTACCCCCAGGTACAGTGGGTTTGTGAATCACTGTCCCAAGGACTGTCTGACCAACAAGCGAGATCATTTCCGAGAACTGAAGGTCAGAGCAGGGGTGACGGCATCGTTTTCATTAAGGACTTTGTTTGAAATGGCAGCTTCTTAAGTGATCCTTCCAAGTCCCACCCCTTCAGCTTTCAGGCTTCTGAGCTTTATCTCAAGAATAACAGAATCAGAATGCATCTTGGGGCATTTACAATTTAAATCGTGTGCCTTTGGCAACAATTACAAAACAACCCTAAATCAAGGGAAAACATTTCAGCGAGAAGTTTCACAACTGGAAATGCTAGACCCGGCCGAAAGGGCAACAGTGGAAAAACACACACGAGCAACTTCCAAGCCTCTCGTGGCGCCAGGACGCTTACCCCAAAGACCAGATGAGGACAGCCGCCGAGTCCATTGCTGTCTCCCGGCAACCTTAAAATCATGTCCCCAGCAATTATCCTTGGTGCGGGTCCTGGGGTCTGCATCCGTTAAGTAACCGTGAAAATAAAAAGTCTCTTTTGGCATCCGTAACACCAAACAGCTCTGAAGGCCAGGTTACCTCTTGTCTGGAAGATTTATCGAGCCCTTCTAGTTTCCCCCAAGTACTTTCCCTGGACTAATCCAACACTTGCATGCAGATATGGCTTAACCTTTGGAACCTCTTAGTGTAAATCCTTCCTGCCTAAGGGGTAACATTTTAAATTTTAAAATGCTATATGCACAAAGCTCTCTGTACAAGGGCACGCATTGCAAAGTTGCTTGTAATAGCAAAAAAAAAAAAAGAAAGAAAAAACCTAAATGTTCTTTAAATAAGTGATGGTAGAGCCCCAGCCAGTGTGACCCAGTGGTTGAGCAGGGACCTATGAACCAGGAGGTCACAGTTGGATTCCTGGTCAGGGCCCACACCTGGGTTGTGGGCTTGATCCACGGTGTAGGGTGTGCAGGAGGCAGCCAATCAATGATTCTCTCTCATCATTGATGTTTCTAATTCTCTTTCTCCCTTTTCCTTTCCTGCTGAAATTAATAAAAATATATTTAAAACAGTTATGGTACATACAGAATTGCATACGTTTTTTGTTTTTTTTAATGAAGTAGCTCTGAAGTAGAAAGGTCTTTAAGACTATAAAGTTGGGAATAAAAAACAAGTTGCAGAATAGCATTTAATGATGTTTATTTTTTAAAATCAAAACTAAATGTGTTTTTAAATAACTGTGCGTGTGTGTGTTAATGCAAAAATAGGTCTGAAGGTGCCTCCTACAAATTTCATTAGTTGTAGGAAGTGGAGTTGGGAGAAAGCAAAGGAGAACTTTCCGTTGTTACTCTATTTAACTGCATATTTTGGAATTTTTAACAATCATGATGTGTGTATCACTTTTAATTTTGTAAACGTATGTGTGCAAGTCCAATGAACCCCCCCACCAAAAAAAAAAAAAAAAGGGCAAAAAAGCATTCTGAAGATTCTTCTTTTTCTACTATGTTTTCCTAATGTGGATAAAATGAGCATTTACTCCTCTTACTTTTACAGTAATACAAAGTGTTTTTAAAAAGAAAAGATAAAGGTGTTGTCTTGCTCCTAGGGGAGTCAGAGTGTTTCTGAATGAGAGAGCCCAGTAGGAGTTCTCTAAGGCTCAGGAAAGGGCTTGTCAAGTGGCTACGAAGTTGGCGCAGTTGGGACGCGGGGCCAGCCTTCCACAGAAGCCTGTGCCGGGGCCCACTGCTGTCCCTTCAGGCCCAGGAGACACTGCAGCCTCGGTGAGGGGGGCCCCGCCAGCACAGGCTGCCCTCACTGAGCCCCACACTGTGCACCCCAGGAAGGCTGCAACCCGCAGCCGTGTCCTTGAGCAAGTGCAGAGAACGCTGACTTAATTAGACACCAGTGGCCGGAACAGCTCTGCGGGCAAAATGTCTCTCAAAGCTGCTTCTACAAGTTGCTCCAAGGGCAAGTCTGATGACTCGATGTCAGCTTTCTGCTCTCTCTTCCACTGCCCACAATAGCATCCGCGATGCCCGAGTCCCCCATCTGTGGATGCTGTTGTCCTATAGGAAAAGAAAATATAAAATGCTAACTGCAGACCTAGGCCACAGAGCAGACTGAACGTGAGCTGGTGACGGATGGAGAGGCAGCCAGACCTTCAAAGTATAAAAAATTAAGCGAAATGGTGTTTGCATGGTCTCACTTCTTTTCTCAAATTACCCCAGGCAACTTCTCTTAGTCCTATTTTAAATATGTACTTAAGGAGATTTGCTTCGGGCCACTGTGTTCAGCTAGTCCAGGTCTATTAATGAATGAATAATGATAAAATAATAGCTAATACATTCTGAACACTTGCATTCCAACAGCAAAAGTACTGAGTGCACTGAGGATAGTGGCAGGCATTGTGCTGTGTGCCTGACATTTAATCCTCACAAGAACAGGGATACTTTTATTTTCATTCCATTTCACAGAGGAGCAAATGGAGACTGACCAAGAATACATAGCGAGGAAGTGGCAGAGTCTATATTCTAGTTTATGGTCATTTCACTCCAAAGTCTGTGCTCTTATGTCTGTGTATATGGGGAGAGATCAAGTGAGCAAAATCATGGTTCTAAACCACCTCACCTGGAATTCGAACCAGGTAATTTGGGTGGTGCCAACACAAAGAGCTCCGAACGGGACTCGCAAGCTTTAGAAGTCTCAAACTCGGGTTTCTCGTCTCTAAACGGACATGATCATATTAGATTCCCTCTC
Organism: Lasiurus borealis; assembly: GCA_004026805.1. Taxonomy (NCBI): domain Eukaryota; kingdom Metazoa; phylum Chordata; class Mammalia; order Chiroptera; family Vespertilionidae; genus Lasiurus; species Lasiurus borealis. Next base: position 15,370 of record PVJN01008491.1, on the reverse strand, counting down.
ACGGGGTTGTTGTGAGAACCCAAGGAGATAACCCATGTACAGGGCTGACTAGTAGCTTAGTATCCGACAGATAACAACTGCACAATAAATACGTGATAACAATAACTAATCGCTGCAAAGTAACTGGAAACACACGCTCTGGGTTAGTGTATCAGTACAACCAGCACACACCTCGCAGAAAGCAGGCTCCGAGTCCATGGGAACGTCTTGACGTAGGGCTGAAGAGCTGTGAGAATTCAATCCACTGCCTTGATCGTTTTACTTGGTGCTGGGAATCCCTCCCCGCCTCAGGCCAGCGGAGCGGAAGAGAGGGCGATGGGAATGCAGGGACCCAGGCACACAGGCTGGCTACTTTGCCCTCCGTCCTATCCTTCTACCAACATGCTATCTTAGAACAATGAGTGAAAATGAGCTCAACACTATTGGAAAGATGCTACCAGAGTCCATATTAAAGGTTCCATCATGAATAAAAACCAACATAAAACAGTGTAACTATGTGAGGTGATGGGCGTGTTAACTAACCTTACTGTGCTAGTTACCTTGCAATATGTACAATTATTACATTGTACACCTTAAATATACACAATGTTGCCCTAGCTGGTTTGGCTCAGTGGACAGAGCATTGGCCTGCAGACTGAAGGGTCCCGGGTTCAATTCTGGTCAAGGGCACATGCCCAGGTTGCAGGCTCAATCCCCAGGAGGAAGAATGCAGAAGGCAGCTGATCAATGATTCTCTCTCATCATTGATGTTTCTAATGACATGCCATGAGGAAAAATACCGCAGGAAAGGGGAGACACAAATGGAAGCATTGAGCTTGGTCCCACCTCTTTGGGAGAATTCAACAATTAAGTGGTAGATGGAGAGGTGAAAACTGCGAGAGCATGTGAGACAGCTGTGAGCCATAGACGCTGTCACTCTGGCACATGCATGCATAAGACCATGTTCCGTAATCTGTATGTGACAAAGGGCCATTATCGTATCTAATAAAAGAATAATATGCAAATTGACTGTACCTCTGCTATACCCACAAGCCACACCCAATCAGAGTGAGTATGCAAATTAACTCAACCACAATGGCTATGAATGCAGAGAGAGCAGGAGGGAGGCTTGAGTTGCCCCTGGTGATGGAGGAAGTCAAGCTTTCTGCAAACCCTGACTGGTCCAGGCCTCTGCTTAAGGCAACAAAGTTTCAATGGCTGTATGAGCAGAAGGCTTGGCTCCACTCTAGGCTACAAAGTTTCAATTATAAAAGATAAATAAATCCCAAATACCAGGGCCTCCCCTTGGGTCGCTGGGGGGTGTGGCCAGCCTGCAAACTATCACAGGCCCCTCCCCCAGGCCACCCCATGCCCTAATGGAACCCCCACCCTGATTCAGGACACCCTTCAGGGCAAACCAGCTGGCCCCACCTGTGTACCAGGCCTCTATCCTATCTAATAAAAGAGTAATATGCAGATTGACCATCACTCCAACACACAAGATGACTTACCCTAGGGGGTCAAAGATCCTGCCCCCATGTGGACACAAGATAGCCACCACAAGATGGCCAGCAAGGGAAGGCCGTTGACAGGGACCAGGTCTGCCAAGGGAGGGCAGTTGTGGGTGATCAGACCAGCAAGGGGGGCGGGGGGGTTGGGGGCTGTTGACAGGGACCAGGCCTGCAAGGGAGGGCAGTTGAGGGTGATCAAGCCTGCAGAGGAGGGCAGTTAGGGGTGACCAGGCAGGCAGAGGAGGAAAGTTGAGGGTGACCAGGTCTGCAGGGAAGGACAGTTGGAGGGGACCCAGGTCTTCATGGGAGGACAGTTAGGGATGACTAAGCCTGCAGGGGAGGGCAGTTAGGGGCAAACAGGCTGGCAGGAAAGCAGTTAGGCATCCATCAGGCTGGCAGAGGATTAATTAGGGGGTGATCAAACTGGCAGGCAGAAGCAGTTAGGGCAATCAGGAAGGCAGGCAGGTGAGCAGTTGGGAGCCAGCAGTCCTGGATTGTGACAGGATCCCAGATTGGAGAGGGAAAAGGCTGGGCTGAAGGACAGCTCCCCCCCACTCCACCCCCCACCCCCGCTGCACAAATTTCGTGAACTAAGCCTCTAGTGTTCATATAATTTTCCAAAAGAATGTGGCCACTGTTAAGCACTTCAGTTTCATATTTCACAGTATCCATGATACAAATGACATCTATTCCAACCATAAAATCTCTGTATTGCAAACATGTTTCTGATGTTTATGAGGAAACTTTTTAAGTTAGAAGAATGACACATTATTTCAAGTGGATAGTCCCTTAGAGCTGGGTGTTTATCTAAATTGTACTAACACCTCAGGCATTTATCCCTTATAGGTTTCGACCCCAGAAGCGTGAGTTCCTCTCCAGGGCTACCTGAAAACTCTCTCCTCAGAAACAAGGCTGGCCACAGTGAGCTGTGGAAGCCGAATCGAGGGTGGATGGAGGTTCAGAATTCTCTATTCTACTTTTGTGCATGCTTAAAATTTCCCATAATAAAGTTTTTAAAAATAAAATATACCTGCCTTCCCTGAAATCTATTTTAAAAGAGAAGCTTTCAGTCAGCTTCATCTAACGCTGAGTGACAGGAATCACAAACCAGCCAGCCATGCCTGAGAACAGCACCGCATTTCTCGTATTCCCTGCAGCTATCTTTGCCATGTTTCTTTATTCACTGTTCTTCTCGCCCATCCATCCATCACTTATTCTCAGATGTTACAACAGACTTTCTGCCCCGCACTTCACTCCCCCATATGTACCAATGGAGCAGAGAAAAGCCCTGCCCCTCCTGTAATTAAAGTTCTATTGTATGTCCTATAGTTTGAGGTCAGCAGACAAAATTACAAATAAATGCCTTTAGAAAAAAAATAATGTAAAACTGCTCCGAAATGCAAGATAATTTTCTAGTAATCTAAATCCACGAGTCTCTATTCTATATCATTTTGGGGGGAGCTCTTCATCTTTGTGCTCCCCAAAATCAATAGCTTACAAAGAATTTTCCCCAAAACACAAGTATCAGAAACAAAACAGCACATTTGCTCTTGGGTGGGACTGTGAGGAATAAAATGTGGCCCTGCCACCTCAGCTGGCTTGCTGCTGGCACTGTCCCTATCCTTCCCCCAATAAGAAAGTGGCTCTCCAGACGAGAATGGCAAGAAATATTCCGTGTGATGAATAGCAAGAACCTACAATCAGGAATACTCTATCCAGCAAAGCTATCATTCAGAATTGAAGGGCAGATAAAGAGCTTCACAGAGAAGAAAAAGCTAAAGGAGTTCATCAACTCCAAACCAGTATTATATGAAAGGCTGAAAGGTACTCTTTTAGAAGGGAAGAAGAAAAAGGTAAAAAATAAAAAATTATGAACAACAAATACATATTTATCAACAAGTGAATCTAAAAATTAAGTGAATTAAAAATTTGATCAACAGAATAAACTGGTGAATAAATAGAATCAGAAGCACAGAAAGGGAGTGGACTGATAATTCTCAGGGGGAAAGCACTGAGAGGTGTACAGGGAGAGACTGGACAAAAAATCATGCACCTATGGATGAGATCAACGGGAGAGAGGTAAGGGCAGAGGGAGGGGTGGGAGCCGGGTGGAGTGGAGCTATGGAGGGGAAAAAAGAGAAATGTAATAATGTGAATAATAAAGATTTTTTTTTTTTAAAGTGGCTCTCAGACATTTGATTTAAAGCCTTCCTTCCGTTTCTCAAAGGTGCCGTGTTTCCTCCCTCCCTTCCTTTTCTCTTTGTAACATTAACAAGAGAAACAGGAACAGGGACTCGCTGTCCTCATCTGACTGAGGTCCCTCCAGGCCAGCTCTGCCTGACAGCAGGCCCTTGGCTTCCCTCAGCCACCCCTTCAGAGGGACCCAGAGCACTGTTGTCAGGGAGGCGTGTCCTTCTCTCCTGCAACTCTGGAATCCTGTGTTCACTGCATCTTCCCTGTTTAATTTAGGCCGTGGTTTGGCTTCAAGATAACTGGAAGGTCTTGGATTTGTTTTTAACAAAACCCATGGGCAAATCACACACACACACACACACACACACACACACACACACACACACACACGAGGCCTGGTGTACTAAACTCATGCACTAGGGTGGGGGCATGTCCCTTAGCCCAGCCTGTACCCTCTCCAATCTGGGACCCCACAGGGATTGGGCCTAAATCAGCAGTCAGATATTCTTCTCACAATCCGGGACTGCTGGCTCCCAACCGCTTGCATGCCTGCCTTCCTGCTTGCCCCTAACCACTCCTGCCTGCCAGCTGATCATGCCCTAACCACTCTCCTGCCAGCCTGATTGATGCCTAATTGCTCCCCTGCCAGCCCAATTGCCCCCAACTACTCTCCCCTGCAAGCCCAGTCGCCCCCAACTGCCCTCCCCTGCAGGCCCAGTCACCCCCACTACCCTTCCCTGTAGGGTCTGATCACCCCAACTGCCTTCCCCTATTCACCCCCGACTGCCTTCCCCTGCTGGCCATCTCGTGTGAGGGTGTGATGGTCAATTTGCATATTACCTCTTTATTTTATAGGATATTATATAGGATATATAGAGGGAGATGTGTGCAGCAATTGAGAAAAAATGGGGGCTATGTTTAGGCTACTCCCACTAGAGGGCACTAGACTCTGCACTATGTCCCCAACCATCCCTCTGACCCTCCGTCTTAAACCCGCTCCGACCCTCACTCCACCCCAGCTCTATGGCTCTAAAGAGCTCACATGTAACAAGACCCAGAGAGAACCAAGCGCGCTCTGTGGGAGGACACTGGAATTCCCCAAGCAGACTCTGTACCCTCCTAACAGGTGGAGCTCAGGCCCCATCCCCGACTTCAGTCCCTGCCTCGAGGTCTGAGCCCTCAATGAACTCCCGGGCACCAGAGACAGGCACCTCTGGGCCTGAGAGAATCTAAGCACACGTGTGGAGGTGCCAGGAATCCACACACAATGAGCACGGCTTGTTGGTCTCACCATATTCCGCTCACAATCACCATGTTCTATAGCTGTCAAGCTTTCCAGAAGTTTCTACGCATCACAACCGCGTCCTCACTGCATTGGACGGGTTAGATGTATCCAGTTACTTGTAAGACGCTCCTTTTGGCATCCAGGCCGAACACTGTCCCCTCTGGGCAGGAGTTACTGCGAGTCAACCAGACGAATCGGGGACTAGTGACAGCCGTGACCAGGTGCAGCTCCTTCTCCCGACGGTGAGGCAGCAGCCCAGGCTGACCGCAGGAAGCGGTGTCCCTGCCGGCTGAGCACCCTCCTGTCCATCCTCCCGCCAGACCACCAGGCACACAACTGTGGCGGAACGCACCGTGTAACCCACACAGCAATGAGGCCACACACTGTGGGGAAGCTGAGGAAGAGAGAGAACTTAGGGGACTGGGATTCTAGTTTGCTTCTTTAGGGGAGGGCTCCAGGAACAGGGGTGCCATCTGGATTGGGCGTGGTCAAGCAGTGGGGACAATTTTTTTTAAAATATATATTTTTATTAATTTCTTACAGAGAGGAAGGGAGAGGGACAGAGAGTTAGAAACATTGATGAGACATCGGTCAGCTGCCTCTTCCATGCTCCCCACTGGGGACGTGCCCACAACCAAGGCACATGCCCTTGACCGGAATCGAACCCAGGACCTTTCAGTCCGCAGACCAACGCTCTATCCACTGAGCCAAACCGGTTTTGGCAGGGGGACAATTTTTTGACCGTGTATCTGAAACCTCACCTAGGACTGATGAGAGCGAACACTGTCCTGGGTGAAGTAGTGACTGATTTGGAGGGAGGAGATGTTTGTTTTGTGGTTCGCAGTGACCTTGTTTTTGTCTCCGTTTAGAATTATGGAGTTGTCTTACTTTTTGTTGCACTTCATCATGGTCTCAGCATGACCTTGTGTGAGCCTGGTGTCTGAGAGATCACACCCAGCCAGGAAACACTGTGGCCCATCGACGAGTGCGGAGCAGCCCCTACCAACACCCAAGGTGCAGCCGTTTCAGGCGGGTGCCTGGCTGTTGGGCTGCTGCCTCTCTCGCCTCTCTGTAGACTTGCCTTCATGCCTGGGTAATGTTGTGGGATTAGAGGAAATGGAACAGTATAGCATAGTACTACCCTAGAATGCTGTTTATGTAACTAGCTATTCTGTGCTTCCCATTGTTTAGACAGTTGTGTGTCTCCTCGGGAACCCATAGAGGAGACAAACACCATGCATTAGCACCGTAACCTTAACAAATTAGGTCGAACAATCCTCTAACTTAATGGAAGCCACAGACAGGACTTGAACTCTTATGCCTCCTGATCTTCTATTTCTCCACATGCTGACGATGGCACCAGCTGATGACCAGCCCACACTAGAGCCTGGACTAAGTCCAGCATAGCTTTTTCAAGCTACTATTGAATCTGGTCTAAAATTCTCCCATCAGGGAGCAACAGCAAAGAGCACAGAAACTATAGGTTGGTTCCATCTAACCCTGCAGGGCCAAGTGCACAGATTGGGGCAGTGGGACCAAGGCTGGAAGCTAAGAAGTAATGCTAGAAGGATCTTAACTTCATTTCCCTCCTCTTACTCCTGAGATCCACACCCCCTCATTCTTCTACATTCTGTACAAATTCTAAGGACAGAGTCTGCAGTGAGGTTGCTCCTCCTAAACCATCACAACTCCTCAGATGACAAAGGTTAAAGACTCCAGGGTCTATATCAATGAACATCAGGGAAGAGGGCTTCTCTCCATTCCACAACCTTCATCCCAACTTCTGCTGAAGCCTTCTAAGTCCAAGGGAGACATACAACATACCTAGGCTAGCAATTTATTTGTATTCTCTGGGTTTGGGGGTAGCAGAAATAGAAAAATATGCAGAAGTAACTTTTTTTCAAAGATTTCTCAAAAAATTCATCCTAGGGGTGGATATACGAAGATGCCAATGGAACGAGTCTTTTCACACAGGTTTCCTAAGTCCTTACAAAATATTTTTCTATCCTTTCACTTGGGAAACAAGCAAATAAAACTTAACTTGGAGATGAGCTCTGGAGTGAAGAGCCTTAGCTTGCTCAGGAGGTGTGACGGCTCACTTTTAAAATGTCTCGTGTTTATTTTACGAAGTCTCGGCACAGAACATTCTGTCAGACAAGGTCAATTAAGAGAGACGCCAAAATAAAATTAACAGCTGAATTGGAGCAAAGGACTTGGTTAAATATCGAGAAATGGTGGTTTCAACCATCCAGCCAAGTCAAATCTAAAAGTCTCAGTTTTCTTCTGAAAGCTCAGGACTTTGCTGAGTAGCTAAGAACAAAAGAGAACTTCAACCTGCAAAGTAAGTGCCCAACCTCCCCACGTAGGGTTTTGTGGGATTCCACACCACCCAGATACAGCCTGCGCCCTCACGCCAACACCGTCTGTGCAACTGAGGTGAATATGATACCCAAGGCTGTTAATAAATTCTTTATTATGAATCCCCGTGTGGGAAACAAGGACAAAGTTAGGAATCCTTGTTACAAAATCTCATATCATTTCTGATAGTGGTGCCTCATAACCAACATGAAGTTATTTTTCATTTGTTTGTAAATGCCTAATGTGTTTTGTTCAAAGCACTGTTGTATCATAAGGGAACCATAAAAGGAAACGCAGGTTGATAAACCAATAAAATAGTCACACAGCTTAAAAACTCTCATGCACTAAATGACTGGCTCTAATTATTTGGTAACTAGGAGCCCGGTACACAAAAATCCAGGTTCCCTCAGCCCAGCCTACACCCTCTTGCAGTTCGGGACCCCTCGGGGGATGTCCACCTGCCAGCCTTGGCCCACTCCCTGGGGGATCGATCGGGTCTAAGCTGGCAGTCAGACATCCCTCTGGCAGCTGGAAGCCCTCAGGGATGTCCAATTGACAGCTTAGGCCTGCTCCCCCCACCGCCTCCCGCCCCTCCCAAGCCGCAGTCGGACATCCTTAGCGCTGCCGCTGCCGAGGAGGCAGGAGAGGCTTGCTTGCAGCCATCAGCCTGGCTTGTGGCTGAGTGGAGCTCCCCATGTGGGAGCGCACTGACCACCAAGGGGCAGCTCCTGCATGAAGCGTCTGGCCCCTAGTGGTCAGTACACGTCGTAGGGGCCAGTCATCCCCGGGAGTTCTGCCCTTAGGGTCCATTTGCATGTCACCCTTTTATTACATAGGATAATGTAAAAGAAAAAGTGTTTAGACATTTGATTCATAAAATCCAGTGTTAAAAGATTTTCAACACGCCGGCTCTTTTAACGTGAGAATTAAAAGGCAAGATGCCCAAGACCTTTGATGCAATGTAATGGATTTATGTTTTGGAAAAACTGTGTGCTCCCCAGAAGGAGCCGACAGGCAAGCTCAGGCAACGCTGAAAGCAGGCAGGGAGAAGCCAGATGCTGACAGGATCCCAGAGCGGCAGCCACTTCCTTTTGGGGAAATAAATCTTTAATTTCACAACGAGTAGATTTAATATGCAAAGTCCCTGGCTAAGCAATTCTTGGTGATGTATAATTACCAATCCTTAATTCTTTTTTTTTTTTTTTTCACCGATAAGCTCAATTTGCTATTCTCCGGATATAGATTTCAGGATTAATTCTGTTGGCCTCTTCACTCAAAAAATAGTAAGTTACCGCCAGAACAGTGACTTCATCAACCTTGACAGTAGCATTGCCTCCTTCTATTACAATGACCAGAATGTTCTTTACTTTCCCACTGCTGTGAAATTAAGTCCAGAATAACTACCTAGATATGAGACTTAACCATGACCCACGTTTTTATAACATAATGTATATAACATTACCCAGATATAATTCTCTAGGAAGAGAATTCCTATTTTTTTTAAATTTATTTATTTTCTGCAAACAATTTTAGAGGCAGGGTGTTAAACTGATTGAAATTTCACAAGATTGACATTATTGCTTAAAGTGCTTGAATTGGTTACATTTTAAAAAAGTAAGGTACAGATTACTTTAAATGAAGACTAATTGTTGTTGTTGTTGTTTTTAGCGACAAAGTCATATGAATGCCACACACATATAGAGTAACTATTTTGGTTACACAATAATGGAAGCCAAAAATAAATTAATGTAATATTGGAAAACAGAAACTTACTTAGGCAGAAAAGTAGGAAACTCTTTTCCCTGACCCATGCCATCTACAGAGTGAATCACAACAGTGCTGATAAATGCCTGACCACAGGAGAGCAAAACATTTAGTGCACAATATTTTAATACACGGGACTATACAAAGTTGATCAAAATGCAATGTTTAAAGATAAAATCCATCTGTAATAAAGCTACACTCCAATATAGAAAATAAGCCCTAAGCTCCAGTGAGAGCCTTCATTGTTAGGCATGCCCATGAAAATAGGGGTACCCAGGAAAATAAACCCAAAATACACCCGGCTATACAGCCAACCGGCTTCCTATTCCAACCAGCACCCTCCTGTGCTGCTCCTCGGCTGCCTCAGACCAGGCCGCTTCGTGCAGCCTCGGAATGGAAAACGTATCGACGACATCCAGGACTGATGTCAGCATTTTACCAAAATTTACCTTTTCAGCATACTGCACCATAATCTGATGCTAAACTAGTAGGTACCCAATAAAGCAAGTATTTCTTCTTATGTCAAGTGTAAAATACTGTAATTCATTTTAAAACACCCAGCAGTAAAAAAAAAAAAAAAAAAAAAAATACAGCAGGCCTTCCTCCTGCTGAAAACGACACGCAAAAACCCTGGCCGAGCCAGGGGCACTGCTGGGTCTTGTGCTATCCGTGGCCTCCAAACGGTCTGGTGTTTCCCACACCAATCTCTGCTCCGGGGAATGAATGAGGGATGAAAAATAAAAGTGTGTGCATGCTGCTGTCTTTATAGAATGTGAAATGGCCCGGGGGAATGTAGCTGCTTAGTGTCTGTTTCATTAATTGGAGAGGGGAGAAATTACCAGATAGCTCTAAAGTTTAAAAACCTGATGGAGTGTTGGAGGATAAGTGCATTTTCCCAATCTTTTCCTGCATCACATGACCATTTCCAAATCTTTGCATTATCCCCCATTCTTGTTTTTTTATTCCAAAAATCTATCCATGAGTACTGAATTTTAACTGACCCTTTTTATTATAAGGAATTACTTCAATTAAGTCACTGGAAAAAAACTCTTTATACATTAAAAAAAAAAAAGCATCCTGAATCTATGACTTTGCATTTAGATATTACTTACACAGGCTTCCAAATTAAACTTTTTCTAATAAATTAGCTTCAAGAGTCATTTCAAAGACAATTTTAATAGTTTTTCTTATGAATCAGTTCCAAATATATTAGATATCAACCATCATTTTCTTAAACTTTGCAACCTGCAGTCAAATATATGGGTAATATATAGTACAAACAGTTCCCTACAGCAATCACCTTCAACTGGAAAGTGTCTCTCCTCAATAACAGAATAAAAACTCACCTTCCCGGTAAGTGATCACTGCATATGTTTCATGGAGGAAAAAACAGACAAAATATTTATAAATATGAATTTGCCTTTAAACAAGGCAAGGTATACTTCTGTCACTCGTATAAAACAATAACGTGAAGATCACCCTGTTTTGTCTTCTCCAGTGAAAAGTAAAACATTTCACTTCAAGCATGAACAAATGAAGTGTCGGCATGCTTATTTAAGTTCTGAGCAATAAACAGTTCACGATATTTCAAAGATAAGAAATCCAGTTTTCATCTAGATAAAGTGCTATGCTCTTAATTGTTGCAAAATGGCCACTAATAACATTTTCAATTTCGCTTTTAGCTCACATTATGCCAAACGCTTGTATGTTCGTTTGCTGATTTATTAGGTAACAAGATCATGTGTTCACAGTATATTATAGTGTATGGAGGTCAACCGACTTCCCCAAGGAAGGTCTATGACTCAGCATTTGTAGGAAACCAAAAACCAGCTCAACGGCAAAACACCACATCAACCCTTTTAATAAAAGGTACCAATACTCAAATGATCTAATAAATACATATATAACAAAAGTGAAAAAAAAATAACTAGGGTGAGATGAGGTTCTTCCCCAAAACTCTGTCTTGTCAAGCATCCTAAGAGCCTGAGTCAAAGAACGCCGCCATGTGGCTCCGCCCTCCACCCACCCGACACTTCCCTCGACCCACCTTCACGCCAGCTAACTCTTCTTCCCTCCAGGGAAGGTTCCACGTGGTCCTGGGCTGCCATCGCCTCAGCCAGCAGGCTGAGCTGCCTCAGAGAGAAGAGCGGCCCAGCGCATGGATGGTCCTAAAGGGGCAGTGCCCTCCTTCTCCCGGGCACAAAACGATGCTGGTCTGGCTGCTCAGGAGAGCTGCTCAGGAGAGCTGCGCCGGAGGCAGCCACCTGGGTCCCAGCCCTGCGACTACGACTGCGAAAGGCCACGGCCGGGCCTGGACAGGTGCCCGGGGAGCTTAGCAGTGCCAGAGAGGAGAGGCAACGCAGGGGGGAACGTGGCACTGAAAACACACAGCAGAGAGTTATTTTCCTGAAATGTGGTTTTGGTAGAAAGATAAGAAAAGTAACTTTTCTCTCCCCCTGAAAGCTTCCTCCTCCTGGCTTTGCCTGCTCTGACCTCCCCACCCTCTTTGCCCGGGGAATTCTAGCTCGAGGTGAGCACAATCCGGGCACATGCTGGCACCTTGAACACCTCTTCACCCAGTCCCACCTGGAGGATGGTGTCAGTATCTGAGGTTACTCACTTTTAAACAATTTCACCTAAACACACTTAAAGCTATAGCTGCAGCCCTAAAGGTGAACATCTACCCAATTCTGTCCTTTGAGGCAGAGAGGCTAAACATGGGTAGCAACGTTTCCAGGGACCCGTTAAAGGAATGCATTGAAAGGAGACCCTGGAAACCACTTAGGAAGCTCAGCAAAGACCCCCAAACAGACTGCAGACATTCTAGGACATGTCGTTCTAATCCAGCCAGAAACAGCCAATGGCATAATGTTTACCCAACCCTAAAATTAGCAACTGTTATTCATATAAATCTTACTACAATCTGATTGCAGTTAACTTCTACCTCAGACTAAAATAAGACCACGAATAGTGCTGCATGTAAAAAAAAAAAACAGAGAGAGAGAGAGAGAGTCTAACACAGCCAGATCATTGAGACTCGGAGTAATACATTGGTGGGCTGCGGGAGAAGCAAGTCCGCAGAGAACCCAGGTAACAGTGCTTTGAACACTCCCCCTCTTGAGTTAGTCCCAGTCCTTTAAGTTATTCTCGTGACTGATAGAATAAAATATATCCAGATTCCGAATTTTTTGATATATCTGACGTCAGGCCATAGAATTCTTCAATAGCTTGGGCATCAATTTTCTGCAATAAAAGAGAAATAAAACAATATACTTGTGTAACAAAACAACTGGGAGAAGGTCAGGAGAACTTATGGAACACACGAGGAAAATATCAGAAACACTGTTGACTATAAAATCACAACTGGCAGACGGTAACTCCACAGACTTGGCAGAGGACACGCTGCATGAACTGCACATCTCTGGGAGAAAGCCACCCTCTAATCTAGTAGCAGCCACAGGTGGGCACACTGAAGGAGCCAGGACTTCTGTCTTTCAAATGGCAAACTGAGGCATCCAGCTACTGTACTATGCCTCTACAACACAATCAACATTTGGAATAATATAAAATTTTTCAGGTCCAACAGACTGAAAAATACAATTTTTAATAACAAATACAAGAAAAATTTGATATGAGAGAATTTTAATAGAATTTCGAAGTGCATTATTTGGTCTTTATCAGAGAGGGCTATAGTCATGTGAGGCAGAACTTATTCTGGGTCTGTCACAGCCAGAGGCTTGACCAACCGTAAGTCAGTCCTACAATCAGCACTGACTGCTGCAGCTGCAGGCGTGGTGACCGAGCTCTGAGTGCAGAGAAGGCTGTGAATCAGGCCCAGAGAGAGGCCTGAAGAGAGAACCAGGGTATGATCCATTTTCTCTTTCTCTCCAGGCCAGGCCAGCAGCCACTCCTCCATTTCTCTCCACGCCTCCACCAGGGCTGCTGATCTGCCTTGCCTTTCTGATCAGGCCCTGTTGATAGGCCCAGAAACACTGAACAGCATAGAAACTGGCCAATCAGAACTAAATCTGGGTGAAGTGTGAGAAGCCAATGTCTGCCTAGGAGGCACAGCTTTTGACACTGACTGGCATAGAAACTGACCAATGAGAACCAAATCTGAGCCAACTGTAAGGAGTCAATGGCTGCCTAGGAGGTGGAGCTTGTGACACTGAGTGGCATAGAAAACAACCAATCAGAACCAAATTGGCTGGCAGAAGAGGGCAGTTAAGGGCAAAATCAGACCTGCAGGGGAAGGCAGTGGGGGCGAGATCAGGCCGGCAGGGGAAGGCATTTAGGGATGATCAGGCAGGCAGGTGAGCAGTTAGGAGCCAGTGGTTCCCAGATTGCGAGAGGAATGTCTGACTGTTGGTTTAGGACAGTGGTCAGCCAACTGTGGCTTGCAAGCCATGGTTTGCTGCTCTGTTGACTAGTGAGTTTGCTGACCACTGAGATAGGGGTTTAATCACAAGGAATAACAGCTTCTAAGTATTAAAATTGAGAATCTCCCGAGCCACAGTTTGCCGACCACTGGTTTAGGACAAGGATCAAATATCCCCCAAGGAGTCCCCAATTGGAGAGGGTGCAGGCTGGGCTGAGGGAAACCCCACTCCCCATGCACAAATTTTGTGCACAGGGCCACTAGTGTATAAATACGACTGGTGTTGGCATAAAGCTCCCATGTTCATGGCTGATCAGTTAACCAGAAACAGTATTAAGGAGGCCATGATCACACCCTTTCTCCCTCTCCACAGAGAATGGGAAGCAGCAGAATTTCATTTTGAGAGAAATGTACACTGTTTTAAGGTGAGATGGTAGGAAAACAGGCCTCTTCTAGAAACGTCCACACCTACACATTCCCCAAAATGCGATCCCCTCCCCCACCCCTGCCACGGAGCACTCTGCATACCCACCTCTACGATGTCGTCATCAAACAAAAGCCAGAAGCCGTGACTTTTCACAATAGTGATATAATGCCCACGATTAGGACCACTGGAAAGGCAGAAAAAGACAGTAGCCCTGTTAACATTTATTTCTTTTTAAGCGGCAACTCACTAGAGAAAGCTATCGTCAGGGAAGAATTTGGCCTGACTGGTTCAAGGAGGAACAACAAGTACTGGCGCTGTGTTGGGCACAGAGAGTGCAGAAATGAGTGGACATCTACCGTAGAAGGACTCACAATCCAGGGGAAAACAGACATTCAGGTTTGACATACATAGCAAATGATCACTGTATGCATACCTACTATGTGCCAGATCCTATTCTGGCTGTTGGGAGAAAACACAGTGAACAAAACAAAGCCTCACTTTTGAGGGGGCAGGGGTTGAATGGAGAATAAACAAACTAAAATGTAGATGCCTATGCAGTGGTGGTAAAGGCCATGAAGAATAAAGCCAATGGATGACATAGTGAGTGGAAAGAAAAGGCATCTTATCTAATAAAAGAGTAATATGCAAATTAACCATCACTCCATAATACCAAACGATCAGGGGCAGATATGCAAATTAACAAAACCAAGATGGCTATGGTCAGGGAGAGAGCATGAGGAAGGCTTGGGTTTCCCTGGTGATGGAGGAAGCCAATTTTTCCACATATCCTGTTCAGCCCAGGTTTCCACTCCAGGATACAAAGTATCAATTATGGAAGATAAATAAATCCCAACAGAAATGGTGGCAGCCACAGAGCTGGAGAGAGCAGGAGGCTAGGGTTCCCCATGGCAATGGAGGAAGCCAAGTTTCCGCAGCCCTGGCCTGCCTTGGCCTCCGCTTAAGGCTACAAAGTTTCAATTGTAGAAGATAAATAAATCCCAACAGAAATGGCTGCCACCACGGAGTGAGCAGGAGGCTTGGCTCTGCTCCAGGCTACAAAGTTTCAATTGTAGAAGATAAATAAATCCAAGATACCAGGGCCTCCCCTTGGGTTACCAGGGGGCATGGCCAGCCTGCAAACCACCACAGACCCCTTGCCCAGGCCACCCCATACTCCCACCCTGATCCAGGACACCCTTCAGGGAAAACCAACTGGCCCCCACCCATGCACCAGGCCTCTATCCTATCTAATAAAAGAGTAATATGCAGATTGATCATCACTCCAACACACAAGATGGCTGCCCCCATGTGAACATAAGATGGCCGTGACAAGATGGCAAGCAGGAGAGGGCAGTTGGGAGGGACCAGGCCTGCAAGGGAGGACAGCTGGGGGAGACCAGGCAGGCAGAGGAGGGAAGATGGGGGTGACTGGGCCTGCAAGGCAGGGCATTTGGTGGGGGACCCAGGCCTGCAGG